>ML249319.1:0-32972 GCA_005239495.1 Nicotiana undulata
ATATATATATATATATATATATATATATATATATATATATATATATATATATATAAATTTATGTATAATTAGTATATAATCTATGAAACGTAAACAAAAAATTCGGCGAGCTATATGTGTAAACATCCCGTAGTTATGTGGTTAATAACTGTATGGCTTAGGACCTGGAAGTGCACAATGTATGATTTTGGGTCACTGTTTAAGCCTGTACTCGAAGTTGATTATTATTATAAGTATTATTTTTTTTACAAATTTACCCACTTCATAAAACAATTCAGAATTTGCATATGAAGTTACAAATTTAGGTTCAGAATAGGATCTAAAGTTTCTTCTGTTGTTTTAAAATATAACTTCAAAATCAAATATGAAGTTATCTATTGTTTCACGTAAAGTGCAATTTTAGAATCGGAATTTGAAGTTCTTATCACTTCAAAGTCCAACTTCAGAATCGGTACCTGAAGATCTTATCACTTCTAAGTGCAATAAGAACTTCAAATAGAAGTTGAAGTTCATGGATATTATTTGGCATTCAAAGGTGACAACTGAATTGGCAAGCTTCGGCTTGGAGAAATTTAAACTCGAACATCGTTACTAGGTCTGTGGAATAAAAGAAAAATTGTTAGAGATTTGTTGTCATAGTCGCGATTGGAATGTATGTTGGAAATTTGAAAACAGTGACTTAATTAGCATAGTCGCGATTTGATGTTATTCCTATGCATTATATAATTACATATATATAGTTTCCAAAATATTACTCATTCTCCATCTTGGATACGGAATTAAAGCGCGTTTCATATCAAAATCAAATTAGGTTCCTAAATTTGTTGTCAAAACTAGTAAGTATAAATAAGATTGAAGCACCTTAATTTTTCAAAGTAAAGCTGAAACACTTGTTGATTTTCCAATAAAAGAGTTTTGCAATATGTCGATCAGGAACTTTGTATGCCGCAGGCACTTGTTGACATCAAACCGCAGCATTAGAAAACTGATCTTCTTCTTCTTCTTCTTCTTTCTTCTTCTTCTTTCTTCTTCTTCTTTTACCCCTTTTAGGCATTCAGTTTTCCTTACGTAAACAACATTATATTTTGTTAACAGAAGAAATTGAAGAACCACTGCTCTTACGTAGGTGGCAAGAGGAAACCACACCAACGAATATTTATCTCACCCATTCTGTTTATATGTCCGACGACAGATTCTACCAAGAAATTTTAAAACTTATAGGAAACTGGAATAGTGTCGAGTTTCTAGATGAACGTAACTCTATAATAGAAAATACAATGAGGCAGGTGCGTCATCTCATTAAACATGATTCAAACAAGGGACGTCGAAAATTGGAGGTATGTGTGGATTTAGAATTGGTGAATGTTTGTATGGGAAGGAATTTGGTTCCAGAAGAAGAAATTTATCACAATATGGTATGGTGCCAGCTAGTAAGTCATCAATGAAATTACTATTAAAGAAGATGGAGATTGATGAAGAAAAATACGAAGAATGTTGTGTAGTGCGTCTAGATGAACTTGTGAAGGAATCTGATGATAATGACATACTTTGCATGCCTTGTTCTCATATGTTTCATGGAGACTGTATTACCAAGTGGTTAGAGACAAGCCATTTTTGTCCTATTTGTCGCTTTCAGATGCCCGCGGAACAAGATTAGACTTATAACATCCATCCATTGCTTCTGCGTGTCTTTTGCCATGTCAAAATAGTATTTGGCATGATTCGTTGGAATTCATTGTTCATAAATCTTCTAATGCTTTTTGATCAGTTCGATATCATGAAACTGCTCTTAATGTACTACCATTAATTCTTAAAAGTTAGAACTTATTTTATAAGGATTCATATTAGAAATTCCTAGTAATTATAACAAAAAAAAGTTCTTAAATCTCCCTATGCGCACAGATCGTTACTTCTGGGGTTGCTTAGGAGCTTTATATCTTCACTTTTTTGCTAAGGAGCTTTATATCTTCACCCAAGACTAGCTGTCGCCCCATCAATTGTAGAGATGTAAGGGCTGATACATAAAATAATGAATCCTAAATCAAAGGTCTGAGAGCTCAACGCCGCAACTCTCGAACAACTTGGAGTCGAGCCTTTTCACAGAATACTGTACCCATATATATATTTTAAAAAATGACAGCGATAGGGTCTGTTTAATATCCAAAATTGTCTACACGATGATGCTTACTCAATAAAAAAGAAATTCTAAACCAACAAAATGGTTGGCTTCCTAAATACCGAGGGATTATCAACACAAGTACTCAACAGTGTAATTGAAATAAGGAAATAAAAAAAAATTGAAATAAGGGAAATCACTCATATTATATTAGATTATCTCCAGGGCAAGTTATTAGCAACTACAGGAGGACTATTATTTGAAGTTTCAACAAGCTGATTATGAGGGCTCACAGGCTCACCACTGGACTCGCTTACAGTTCCGAGTGATGATGGGCTTTTAGCCGCTGATGCTCCAGAGACCATTGTGGATGGCGTACCAAAAGCATCAGAATGATCCAATTTTAACTGCTTTTGACCTTGCATAGTGAAACTACCAACAATAACCTGCAACAAATAAAGGTCACAAAAGATGACATTCTTCTCTTGACAATTCTGAATATCAAAGGAAATAAGGGACTGTCACAAACAGAATGTAAGGAGAGGAAAGCTAGGGATTAGTACCAAAGATTTACAGCACAATTAATTCAGAATGTATCGAAAATAAGAGAGAATATATGGAATTTAAAGTCATGTAACACCTGTACAGCGGATGCTGCTGTAAGAACTCCTGCCACACCACCACCCAGAACATGGCCATCTGGTCCAGCTAGTAACACACTCAAACCACCTGTCCTGCTGTGCTCACCACCAGATTCCGAGAGAAGAAAGTAACCAGACAGAGACAGGATCTCGAACTGTCCCTGAGGAAGTAGCAAGTAATAACGCCTTAAGAAGGGAAAATACATCTTCAAAGCCGTGGGAAGAATAAAGCAACTGTGAATTATTTCCACTGGACATTTGAGGCAAAGTGTTTAACACTTCACTAAGTGATTCACATCTGACTAAAAAGACACAACACAGGTCAGCCATAGACCACTTTGTTTTTCAAAAAAAAAAAAAAAAAAACAGGTCAACGGTAGACTCACCTATTAAATTTGTGTGGCAAGTTCATATCGGGCTTAATATGTCAAAGCTATGTCCATCGCTTAACGTATACTAATAAGATACTGTTAACTGCTTCCAACCATATAAGCAAAAAGTTAGTATAAGCTGCACAAGGCAATACGAACCTCATATGTTACAGTTCCACCAGATATTGCTGCTTGCTGAAGTGTCACATTAGATATGGAGCCATTTGCTGACAGAATGCAGACGGCTTGTGAGGTACTATGAGAGAATGACATCAGTTTTGCCAAAACATCCTGAGAAGAAAAAAGAAAATAAATTGGATCTTCAAACATATAAAAGCAACTAATTTTAGAGTTATAGTAAGGAGAATCACAAATACTCCCTCTGTCCCACTTTATATGACACCTTTTTCATTTGGGACATTATGAAGTGTTTGAGAAGATTCAATTTCTATACAACTTTCACAACTTTCAGGAACTCATATTCATTAATTTATTAAGATTTTAAACTTTTATGTAATGTTCTCTCTGTAAAATCTCACTTAAAAATTACTTTCTTTTTTTCCCCCTGTTGTTCAGACCAACTTGCGTGCACCTAGATACCTACATCTTCCCACCAATATAGGTACCGGGTATTTCTGTCCATCAAAACTTAGACAGATGACACGAAATCACCTAGCATTTTGGTCTCTATTGAGATTCGAGCCCTAGACTCTCATGGTCTTCATTCCAGCTTCATTGATTATAAGCAATTTAACATCTTGAAGTCCATATCTAGTCAAATACCATCATATGAAAAGGGACTGCGTGAGTCCTATGTTTCTATCTCCCTACCCTTTAAATAGTAAACTATCTAAGCACATTTGTTGAATTCACATGAATGCAGCTCCCACCAACCGGCATCACTTTATAAATGTAGAAAGCTGTCAATGTAAATAGAAATGTCCCTTTGAGAGAAAGATATTTACACCATATTTCAAGGGGATTAAATCTTTTAACTTTGAAAATGAGCAATACAGTGATGATGTACCCTATTAAGCCCTCAGATGACACTCACGCAAGCCATAACAGCAGAAGATCAAACCAAATTAGATATTTTGCTTCTATCTACTCTTAGCAAGCAGCCCTGGAACAACTGACAATCTAGCATCATTAGGCTACATAAAAAATCTCCACAAAGGCCAAGAAGATTTGACTTAGATGCTGAAAAAAAACAAGCCATTCTTGGTTACCTAATGTTTAAAAGGGTCACTAAATTTAATAGTCAGACAGTTTAAGAAAATAAAGCGGGACCGCCCCAAACAAGTGGAAGATAATATCCAAATTTGTTGGATGACCGGTCCTTACATAAGTTTTTTTCTCCTTGTTCTTTTCACATTTTTATTATTTGAACTGGAATTCCACGAAGAGTTATATCACACGGAGCTTTAGTTCCTGATTATAGATTTGGAATCCAGATTTGAAGACCATCCTATCTGGAATACTGGGGTGCTCAAGGAAAACAGACTGAAATAACACAAAAATAAGGGGACCACCAAGTAATGGCCTCTATAATAAAACAAGAGGTCCGCTAATGGTTATCTCCAGTGAATAATTTAGCAAACATTCATGCAGAACAGCGCATACACACACACACACATATAAAAGACGACACAATGTAATGGTCCTGATAGATAAAGAAAGAAGGAATACTGGTGTAAAGGCTACAAACTCTGTTAACTAGGACAGAACTACAATCAGGAACTAAAATATTAGTCCTAACAGATCAAAATAAACACGTTAAATGAATTTCAACTCTTAAAAGTCTACTCAGAATATTATTGATAGTAAAAGAGCGTCAAACATTGTAAGATGTACAAAACAGAAAATTTGCTTAAGCAATTGGGATTTAGGAGTATAATACTGTTACATTTTAAGGCAACTATAAAGTATCAGTAAAGCATTCAGCATTGAAGCCTTATTAGCATGTAAAACATCAATTTTACGCAAAAAAAAAAAAGAAAAAAAAAAGAACAGAGGACACCTTCAACTTGTACACACCGTTATCTTACTAATTCACCAAGAAAACAATACATTACTTAAAAAACTAATTTATGTGCTGAAAAATATGTTTATGAAGCTTGTATGGAAGCAGAATAAACTAAGAAATCAAAGCAGGCATATATTCAGGTTAAAAGGAAAGCAAACAAAATACAAACATAAAGTAATGATAGAAACAACAACATCGAACGTACTTCAACAGAAAATAAATAGTGGGTCGGGAGGTCACAAAAGCATCTGTAAGGGAATAAACTAGGTGGTACATTACACCTCTGATTAATTTACAAACAAGAAAGAGAGAAAGACCGTTCAGCTACTTTCTTATGTCGAAAGCTATTATTAATGACAAAATCTAAACGCTTACATAGTCAGACAACAAGAAGCTCCCTAAATTCGTAACTTCTATAGTCAAATGAAAGTACATTCGAAAATTTAACTCAGAAAACCAGCTTCTTCTGTTCTCTTTTCTTAAAATTAATCTAGGATTAAATGAGTATGGACATGAAGCAATGACAAATAAAACAACAAGCAAGGCTCATACCATCCCTCTCCAATCTACTAACAAATGAATAAAATGGAAAAAGGAAAAAGAAGAGCAATACACACACTGAGACAGAGAGATAAAACAACAAATTAAGGCCGCACCTCCCCTGCTCTTAATGTGATAACATGGGGTCTAAATCCAATCCCCGCACCTGCTGATCCTGCAAATAATATCATCAGTAACTCAAGTTTTAGTAAAATGAAAACAGCAAAGCAGCTGAGCATAAATTGTCAGCATTCAATCATATCAAATACCAAAAGCATGAGACTAAAAGCATGTTTGTTTGCTTGAAGTCCAAATTAAAAGAGAGCAGGAAAGTCAAGAATTTTTAGAGGTTTTTCCCATGAGTAACTTAGGCAAATTAGCACAGAAGAAAACAGAAAAATTAAATTTCCAAAGTTGAATACACAACCTTAGCAAATCATAATCACTTCTGTTAGCACTGACTTCCGCTGCAAAATGACTCTAATAAATAGAATGCATCCCCTTTTTCAAATGGCCAGTAATGCTAGCCAGATAACCAAAAGAATTAAAAATTAAGCATCATGGGATGATCTCTTGACACAGGAAGATAACAGAAGGATAACCAGAAAGTGAAATAATACAATCATTTTGTACTGCATAATTTGTGAAGGAGATATAACCATTTCTGCAGAAGAAATTTTAACAATGAAAGGGCTCCTCCCTCTATCTTGGTAAGTTATAATGTGACAAAATCCAGTACAACAAGAATTGTGAACTGAAAAGCAAGGGTTCATCTTGTGCACGAAGTCCTCCCCCCTAGTGCGAGGTAGGGAAAGAGTGGAGATGCATGGACTAGAGATGGATCCAGGATTTAAGTTCTGGTTCAATATTTATGCTCACTAATGAAACCATTGCTCTTTTGCAATTAAGTGTTCTAAGCTTATTATCGGTGAAATTTTAGTGATTTTGATAATTTAGGTCCATTATAAAAGAAATATTGGCTTCAGTTGACCCGTAAGGATCACACTGCACCCGTCCTCTTGTCTTTTTGCAAAGAGACGGTCTCTATCGTTGCGCCAATGCTTGTATTTAGCAATCATTAGTGTCATTCATGGTATTTTTATTGTTTCTTAAGCTGCTAACCTTCTTATAGGAAAGAGTTCTTTTTCTTGTTTCCCTTTATATCAATTGAATAATTGATGGACAAAAGTGAGTCTTTGTAGTATAATATATACAATTGAAAGCAAAGGAAAGAGAGACGAGCTAAAAGAATACTAGTGATCACAAAATTAGATAAAAAGCAATAATTAAATAGTATACACGTGAAGAGATATCAGCTATTTATATAAACAATTGAAAGCCAAGGAAAATCTTACAAGAATATTAGCGATTTATAATATAATAAAATAAAAGGCAACAATTAAATAATATACATGTGCAGAGACATATTATATATATAGCTGATTACCTAAATCACCAAATTGCTGTTTACGCCCAGAACCAGGTGGTCTCCCCCTGCCCTTTTTCACTCCCTCCGGCGGCGAAAATCCACCGCCGGACTGCGCCGCCGACAATGACTGAGGAGAGATTATCCCATCAGGAGGAGCATACTTCCTTGGCCTTCCGCGCTTTCTTTTAGCCGGCTCAATTGAAGTAATAGGGTCCACACTCACCGGTGTAACTGCCGTAGTCACTGACATGTCTCCGGCACCGGCAACGGGAAGAGAAACGCTATCGGCAGGAACTTGATAAGTTTCCGTCGGAGAAGGTGAGGAGGAAATTGGCGGCATTAGAGGGTAGTACGGTTCCGTACCACCGTCGGACGCGAGGGATGATTGCATAGGGGCGTGAACTCCATTGGATTCTGCAAACGACATTCTCCTGCTATTTTACTTTTACTGAACCGCTTTGTTTTTACCTGTCGGTAATTCTTGGGACTGTGAAATAAAGTTTTTATTGCTTTGCGGTAATATATATATTTCGTGAGAACCCTAATGTGAAAACACCGGAAAAATCTCTTTAATTAAATTTAGATGTGAAAAAGGAAAAAACAGATCACAAATTAATTATTCACGCTGGGGAAGTACACGGTTAGCCACTATTTAAAGACGTCTTTACTCTTTAGCTATTGTTTAAAATGTATTTAATTTTTAGTCAGTGCGTAATAATCTTTTACCCGCCCGGACGAAATACTTTTGTGTTAGACGTTAATGATGTGTAAATATTAAGGACATGGAGTCCTTAACTTCATCAATGTTGTGTAAATATTAAGGACATGGTGTCCTTAACTTCATGAATGCAGTAATATTAAGGACAAAGTGTCATGTATTTGCACTTTCCGTTATTAAACTTTAGGACATCATGTGTCACGACCCAAAAATCATTAGTCGTGATGGCGCCTAACCTGACCCGCTAGGTAAGCCAATTAACAAAAAAGAAACAAACTAAATAAACTTATAGAAAATTAAATTAGAATTTATCTGAACTTGTACAACTTTACCCAAGAACTGGTAGTACGACTCATGAGCTCTAAGACTTAGAATATACAAAGCTAGTATGAATAAATACACCTTCTGTTTGAAAACTACATCAACAGATTAATAAGGTCTAAAACTACCAAGGACAAGTGGCAACTTCTATACAGAATACATGAATATCTTCAGGGCCAGCCCGCAACTTCTTCAGCAGCTCCGCTCCAATAGTCTGCACAGAATGTGCAGAAGTGCAGTATCAGTACAACCGACCCCATGTACTGGTAAGTATCTTGACTAACCCCGTCGAAGTGATTTTTAGTTAAAAGATACTCATTAATGAACCCTATAATGTAAGCTAGCAATAGAACTAAAAGGCAGAATAATAGAATAGAGTACACAATGCGACTGCAACAGGAAATAAAAGAGCATCAGAAAGATTCACAATTTAACAGTTTCCAACATCTCAACCAGTCCTTTTCTTATAACGAAAGCCCGTGAACCACAACAATCACCTCATATACTTTCATAGTGTGATAAAGTACTCAAGACATCAACTCTAACGGCACGACAACACCCTTCGTGCATTTATCTCGTCCTCACCATATATGTGTAAAACAATACCAACCAAATGATAGGAATACCGGCAATAAAAATATCAAGGAAGGGAATATGCAAGCAGAAATAATACACGAGAATGTACATAAGAACATCAATATTAGACTAAGCAGAGAGCATAGAGGTAATGACCACAATCAGGAAAATGGGATTATAATTTCAATTAACTAGCATGATGGAGGCCTAAGTACAAATATAGCAAGCAAGAAAGAAACACATGATATTCACAAGTTAACAAGTAAGGACATGAAGGACTAGCATGGTGGAAGGCTTACACTAAGGTGCAACAGAATAGATACAACATAAGTATAATTATAAAGGTAAAGGACATCACCAAGAACTCATAATGGCCATATCTCGTACGAAAAGCCGTCTTCGGAACATCTGAAGCCCGAATCTTCAGCTGATGATACCCCGATCTCAAGTCAATTTTAGAGAATACCCTGGCACCTTGTAACTGGTCAAACAAATCATCGATGCGTGGCAATGGATACTTGTTCTTAATAGTTACCTTGTTCAACTGGCGGTAATCAATGCACATCCGCATAGACCCATCTTTCTTCTTTACAAATAGAACTGGAGCACCCCACGACAATACACTCGGCCTGATAAACCCCAAATAGGCATGGCATATGCAAGTTAAAAAAGTAAAAGACATGAACAACACAACAACAATTGAGATAGAGGTCAAGTACGGGACAATAACAACATATCACACAAAATATATAATGGTGACAATGACGAATCAAGGTAAAGGCGGAAATATATACACGGAAAACAGATATCACATCATAATGCATATCCCTAATCCTCACCTGCACGGAAACACCCTTCGTGCCATGACCTCACAATATTAAAAGCATAAAAATATAAATGAAATGGTACGGCATCACCCTTCGTGCTTTACACACTTTCCTCACATGATAATGTATATGAAATGGCACGGCATCACCCTTCGTGCTTTACACTCTTCCTCACATGATAATGAATATAAACAATGGCACAACATCACCCTTCGTGCTTTACACACTTTCCTCACATGATAATGTATATGAAATGGCACGGCATCACCCTTCGTGCTTTACACTCTTCCTCACATGGTAATGATATAAACAATGGCATGAAAATCACCCTTTGTTCTTTACACTCTTTCTCACATAATAATGAATATAAACAATGGCCAACATCACCCTTCGTGCTTTACATTCTTCCTCACATGATAATGAATATAAACAATGGCACAACATCACCCTTCGTGCTTTACACTCTTCCTCACATGATAATGAAAATAAACAATGGTATGGCATCACCCTTCGTAATTTACACTCTTCCTCACATGATAATGAATACAAGCAATGGTACGGCACACCTTTCGTGCTTTACACTCTTCCTCACATGATAATGAATATAAGCAATGGTACGACATCACCTTTCGTACTTTACACTCTTCCTCACATGATAATGAATATAAACAATGGCACGACATCACCCTTCGTTCTTTACACTCTTCCTCACATGATAATGAATATAAATAATGACACGACATCACCCTTCGTGCTTTACACTCTTCCTCACATGATAATGAATATAAACAATGGCACGGCATCACCCTGCGTGCTTTACATTCTTCCTCACATGATAATGAATATAAACAATGCACGGCATCACCCTTCGTGCTTTGCACTCTTCTTCACCAAGCATATGAATCAATAAAATGGCGAGGCAGGAATTATAAATAACATCGAGGAGAGCGTTCAAACGAATAATCCAACATATTCTCAATCACGGAATTTCTAAGCCAGCAATGATTTAATAAGCCCTCAAGGGTCGTACAATTCAAGTACTTCCACAAATTTCACATTTTATCATTAACACAAGTATTGAATCTAACACCTCAAATATCAGTTGTAGCAAGGTAGTAGTGATTACGTATATAGATGAACCAAACTAGACACATCGATGTATTCTCAGAATTCTATGAAATTTAATCAAGTGATATTAGGCTAAGTCTTGATTAATAGCATTTTATACTACATTCTTAATATCGGTAAAAACATGTAAGGTATGAATTAAGGATATTACGAAGTTCTACAAAACACAATAATAACACAATCTACACCCGAGCATGGTTAACCCCGACACATACATATATGCTCGTCACCTCATATATGTATCACCCCCGCATGTGGCAAATAATAGCTAGGAGGAAAAATTCTCTCAACAAATCTAGGCAAAACACTTACCTCAATTCAGCTAACTACACACTCAATTTTTGTTGTTTCCTTTACAAATTCATCTCCGCTCATCTCAATCTAGCCCAAGACGACTTAATAATATTAACAAGAACTCGGTCACAACACACTCCGACGAACTAAATCTGACCGAAAAATGCAATAGGAGCAGGAGCTTGGACCGCGAACCCCGTCGGCAACCTCAAATCGGCACCGAAAAGCTCGAAACCCAAATTGAAATTCTATCTAAACTGCACTGTCACTTGAACGACCATGAAAACTGAGTTATTCTTCTCTTTTCTTTTCTATCTGACTATGTAGTATTATATACTGAAGTGGAGGCTTGCAATGTTTGTAAGAAAAATGAGAAGACATTAATTGACAAGATTTGGAGAATCTTCATGGCATTGTGCAAGAGAGTCAGCTATTTTGGTGATAGTGTTTGAAAAGAAAAAGGAGAAGGACGATATGGGTATCTGTATTTTGTTGTGTGCTCACCGTTTCCAAACAGGAACTCTTTCAGCGTCAATTTGCAAGGTGGAAACAGCAACAGACGGTTGTTGTGGCGGCAACGGCGATAGAATTTTGTGAATTGGTGGCTCGACCGATGGAAATGGCAGAATGAGTTAGAGTCCCGGTGGATTTTTCTTCTCTTTGGTGTGGGTGGCCGATTTTAGGTGGGTTGGAGTCGGTGGCTGACGAGAGGTAGTGTGGCTGCAGCCAGTTAAGGAGGGTGGAGTTAGGTTCAAAAATATGAAGAATGAAGCAAAAACTCGGAAACCTTAGTACTAGATGTTGATACCCAATTTATTCTCAAAATTATTTTCAAACTTGCATATGTACCTTCAAAATCACTTTTATAATAACTGGCATTTTTCCATGAATTTCTCATATTTTTATCAATTTATTTTTCCATTTATCTGATATTTTTTATTCAATACTTATTCACAAATCGTATTATAAATAATTTCAAATGTTTTCCAATTCAACATCTTGTTTTTTATCCTATTTAATCCCATTAGGATTTGGTTATTTCAAAAATTAGCCAATATTGGCACTATTTAGCTAATTTTGGAATTTTACAATTATATCACAAGTATACATTTATATCATTTTTAAATCTATAATTAATCATTTATAAGTTTACACTAGTTAATCATCTCAATTTCATTTATTTGGTCTTATACAACTATTAGCTATTTTAATTAATCATTATTCTATTTAAATCGGGTATTTAACATTTGGCCTATTTTCTATTTAAAACTTAGCCAATTTTAAGCCCCAACCCACTTGATTTTAACCCCAAATCAACCCATCCCATATCCTAAATTATACCTGGCCCAACCCCTCAAATTATCTGAGTCGTTGATCAAGATAGATCAACGACCCAAAATTGATTTTTCTAAAATAACTCTAACCAAACCCCCCCCCCCCCCTCTGTCTCTCATTCTTTCATGGTCATTCTCTCTCTATCTCTCTATCTCTCTCTGTATCCTCTGGTTCTCTCTAGAAGTCTCTTCGACTTCTCCCTCTCCGATGGAACCTGTCTGTCTTCTCCGACTGGTTTCTCACTGGAAACCATGGTTCTTCACCATCTTTGGGTCATCTGCTTACCTCTCACTGGTCCAGTAAAACCCTGGGGTCCTTAGGCGAGCTCAGAGCGGTTCTCCTGCCTCCCATGGTCCCATGCCACCTTTCCGGCCTTCCCGACCGTCTGAGTAGTGATCTACAACCGGTTCTAGCCTAAACTGGTGTCATCTCTAAGGTTCTTCCTTTCTATGGGTTCCACGAAACCCTAATCCTTTGTATTTCAATTTCTTTTAAGATCTACTCTATATCCACAGTGTTATGAAGCTTTTCTACGTTTTTTGTTTCTCTGAAAACCCCCATCTTTAAACGATTTCTTTTCTAATTTCAAAATTAGGGTTTCTTAACCCCTTTCAAAAATGGTTTTTTCTTACTTCTGATATTAGTGATTTCTACTGTATGTTGGATGATTCTCTTATGTTTCATTGCTCTCTGAGTTATTATGCTAAAAGCCCTAATTCTTTTAGCCGTTGATTGTGTGTGCTTGTTTCTTGTGAAGTTGTTAATGTATTCTCTGATTCTTGTTGTTAGGGGACTTAATCCTACTGTTCCGTGATTCCTTGCTTAGGGTTCCTTAGTTTTTGTGCTATTGATGTCACGACCCAAATTTCATAAGTCGTGATGGCGCCGGACACCACTGTTAGGCAAGCTAAACCTTAATTTGTTGAAATTCATTTCCGTTTTATCATCTTCGAAATCGTTGCCTTTCATTACATTTCATAATCAAATGAATAAATCTTCGTTAATTAAATACAACAGGAATATCAATTTAATTTAATGAAATAAATACCAACACATCCCCAGAACCTGGTGACACAAGTACATGAGAAACTTCTAAGGATTTATACAATCATACAAAGCTTGTCCGAGGTACAAATTGAACAAGGACTGAAAATAAAGTACAAATACATAGGATGAAGACTCTGTCAGCTGCGGAACGCCTCCGGATGATGCAGCCCGTCCAAGTCTCCAAGTCAGTCACTAGGCTATGAAGGTACATGTGCAACAAAATGCACAGCAAGTGTAGTATGAGTACGAAAACAACGTGTACTCAGTAAATATTCTGCCTAACCTCAGAGAGTTAGTGACAAGGGGTCAAATTTGACACTTGCTATATGTCAGTCTAGTATAGTCTAAGTGAGGAGCTAAGCATGAGTATCATAATCAATTAATCAAATAATCGGAGATTAGAAACGTCAATAAATATCAACTTGTTCCACATTTTTTCCCCCACATAAATCCTCCTTCTTTTAAACTGGCAACTCAATATACTTAGGCCAATATACATGTATAAATCAATGGAAAATACGCAGCATTTATCATGCGCAACATATATGCCGAGGGTCGAACGGCGCGGACCAACAATAATAAATTGTGCACTGCCGAAGGGTCGAACGGCCCGAACCATAGATGCATCTTTTTTTTCCCCCGCTCGCGAATCGATCATGCGACGCAGTCAACATAATAAATACGGCTAGCCTGCTCGCGAATCATACCTGCGACTCAGGTGCTCATAGGTACACGTATTCACATAAAGGAATCCACATTTTTGTTCAAGAAAATATTTTCCCATAGAAGTAATAAAATTCTCCTTAATTAAACATGACGATAATATTTAGAATGTATTCCTGGAAATTCGTTTGTCAAATCTTAACAGTATTCAATAAGTAACCTTGCCAAGAACACCCTGATCCACGAGGAAAATCAATCCTATTTCCAAATAATTGAAAAGATACGCTCTAACCCTTTTAGGAAATAGATTAATAGTATTATCAGTTTAATATCATGACAGGATCGCATATACAACACGTAAGGCATGCTAGTGGGTCCTAGNCTCCGCTTAGTGAAATGACCAAAATGCCCTCGGGCCCACGTGCCCGGATGCCGAAATTTCTCGAAGATAAACTCTACCCATAGCTTTCCTAGTCCAATTATACAATTTACTCAAATATTCATGCTCAACTCGTGGCTAAAATCCACTTTTACCAAATTCCTAGGTTTTCTCCAAAACCCCATATTTTCCCAAAATTCATGTTCAATCCATGTAGTAATCTTGTATTTAACTTAGAAAAATGAAGGAGTTACTTATCTTGTGATTCATGATGAAAATCCTCTCTTGAAGCTCCTCCAAAATCGCCCAAACCAAAGAAGAAATGGAGAAATGACCAACCATTCTCGGTTTTAAAACAATCTGCCCAGGTCGTTTTCCGCACCTGCGGTCTTCTGCTCGCACCTGCGCTTTCGCAGGTGCGCTCAATTTCCCGCACCTGCGGCTTCCTCGACTCTAGCCAAACTTCGCACCTGAGATCCAAACGCAGCACCTGCGCCTTCGCAGGTGCGGAAATTTCCTCGCACCTGCGACCCCAATCCAACCTGCCTTTGCCCGCTCCTGCGACCCAGCAGCCGCACCTGCGGCCAAAGCCTTGCAGGTGCGGTCACACCAGGTGGCAGCAAGCTTCAGCCCTTCTTCAACTCCAAATTGATTCGTTAACCACCCGGGATCCACCCTAGGCCCCCAGGACCCTGTCTAACTACACCAACCTGTCCCAAAACATGATACGAACTCGCTCGAGGTCTCAAATCACATCAAACAACGTCGAAATCATGAATCACTCTCCAATCCAAATCTTTTAACTTAGACTTTCAAACTTCTACATCCGACGCCGAAACCTATCAAATCACGTCCGATTGACCCCAAATTTTGCACACAAGTCATATTCGACATTACGGACCTACTACAACTTTCGGAATCGCATTCCGACCACGGTATCAAAATTTCCTCTTCCGGTCGAATTTCTCAAAAACCTTCAAATTTCTAACTTTAGCCAAATAACTTCAAAATAACCTACGGACATCCGACTTCACTTCCGATCACGCTCCCAACTCCAGAATCACCATACGAAGCTATTCCCAGACTCGGAATCCTAAACAGACATCTATAACACTGAGATGACTTACAACCCAAATTTAGGAAATTTCTTCTAAAATGCTGACTTCCACAATATACGCCGAAACACTCTCGGGTTATCCAAAACCCGATCCGGACATACGCCCAAGTCTGAAATCCTCATACAAACCTGCTGGAACCTTCCGATCCTGATTTCGATGTCGTTTACTCCAAATTCCAGTCTTAGTCAATTTCTTCAACTTAAGGCTTCCGAAATGAGAATTTTCTTTACAATTTGACTCCGAACTTCCTGAATCTCAACTCCGACCATACGCACAAGTCATAATACCTGAAATGAAGCTGTTCATGACTTCCAACCGCTGAACGACGCGCTAGAGCTCAAAATGACCGGTCGGGTCGTTACATTCTCCCCCACTTAAACAGACGTTCGTCCTCGAACGTGCCAAGAACTGCTCTGGAGTTATGCGAAATCATTGTTTAACACCTTGTGCACCTGCCCGTGCTACTACAACCCCGCTGAGCACATTGGCTCGATCAAATCTGAAGATATCCTCCTTTACTCATACAATAAGCTCTGAACTTAGTCTCAACTCTTGAAATTATCTGCCATGCCTGATTCTAATATATGAACACCGTATCAGCTACCACACAAGGCACCAGAACACAATTGCATACCTTCGCTGAATCAACACCGCACACCGCATAATCCATTGTCTAACCACAATGACGCTCCCTGAACCTTAACAACCAAAATTCTACGAACCTAATGCTCTCAATGAACCTTATAAGATATATACATACACCCTGCTATGATGCTGACGATACCACCAAAATGGAGGAAATGCGTAGAAATTCCTAACCAACTGCAGAGTTAACCAAACATTGAAATCTTTTCTCTTGACTTAGATTATTATCTCATTGCAAACCAAATAATGGTGATTGTCCTGAAGTTTACTTCACATAATCTCATCGCACTTGACCCCTGATCCAATAATCTCGTCTCACCCAGTATGAACTGTTCAAATAGCAAATCATCCCAGACATGACCAACAATCACACACAATGCCAAAATGCGCCAATAGGCCACAACTCGAACATGATACATACGAAATGACTCAGAAAAGGACTACTCAACTCACGCAACTAATATAACTTCCTTCAGAAAAATAGGAAATATAACATAAGAAAATAAATACAGGAACCTTACTCATCATCACACTGTTGCGGCGTGCAACCCGATCCAAATAACATACCCGTGGCCACGTGCCACCCGGTCCCATCATAGAATTCACATAAGGAGATATACACGGAGCTGAATTGCTCATTATTGCAAATCACTGAATACCGGTCACAAGTACGCTAGGTGCATAATACCCTTTTGCGGAGACTGGTAGGGCCATATGCTACAAACTCAAGCACAACTGAGGTGCGATATATATAACCTGAATCTCAAGAGCCACTCTGCTCACATAACCACATCACTACGCGGAATCTCAACACATAAGAAATTATCAATCCGTTTCACAACTCACACGGCACAATCACAATATACCCGAATCAACAAAGACGAAACAACATCTGATATTCCAACACCCCTTCTCTGCGGAGCGCTATACTGAAATGAACACACCTGACTCATATAAAACCCAAAATCTTGTTTTAAATCCAGTAACACACTTCAAATCGATTCCGCTTGCACTGAACTAAGTTAATAGCCTCACCTGGGTCCATAATACCCTGATTCTTCTCATAATAAACAAGAACTACCATCATAGCCGGGACAATCACCCAACAATCCACAATCGACTGAACCGAACGCCTTCCAGGCATAAATTCTCAGTTAAGCAATATTACATTCCTTTATACTTGGTCTAATCCTTTCAATCCCTTAGGTGACTACATGTTACACTTATGCAATCTTCCCGTGGTCACGCTCTCGCGTCCTTCCACACAAGGAAACCAGTCTGCACATCCATACCACCGACTACACTAATGCTGTAAAACCATTCAAGAACCCATGATCAGGGTAAAAATCCTCTTTCACGGAACATCAATCTCAGGTAACACTGAAGACAACATCAGCTTATTCTAAACATTCAAATCCCTCGTTCTTACTCCTCTGAGCTCATGACGTCTTTGTTAACACCGAACCGCAATCTCGATTCTTAGTTCCAGTTGCATACCGCTTACGGCACCTAACATGCCAATATGGAATAACATAGGAATTCCACCATAACTCCTGAACTACTACTAGGGTGAACACTTCATTATATAGAAAACCTTTTACTTACCTCAATTCATGAGAATCATAACCACACACAATCGCACTGAAGGTACTGATCACTGCTGCACCTGTGCCATTTCAACCATGGATAACCAAATCTATCTTCCTTTTAGTCATCTTTAATTTCCTCAGAGATGATAGTATCTCCCTTCAACTCATAGCAACTCAATCCCTCACTCTTCCCGAGTGACCCTGATTCACGAGACCGTGCTGCCTAAATCCCGCAGCCCATCTCATACCCTTCCAATAACCATTTATACGATCCGGAGTTTATTTCTCTCACTCCTCCAATAATATCATGCATGCCGACAATAACATAGAACACTCCAACCTTTTCCCATTTCTCAGCAGCTACGCTGCAAAAGCTAGATCCTTACTCACACAGCTGCTCGAAATCCTTAGATACCGCATTCCTTAACCTTTGAATTCACTAGGACTGCTATTGAGAGTCACCCACTCTGACTGGCCCCGAATAAAATCAACTCCAAGGCTCTTCTAGCATATGAACATCCTCTCAATGAAGTACGTGACTGAGTCACTACCCTTACAACTTGCCTATGCCTTAAGCATAAATACTGAACCTTTCGAAGCCCAACCCTGGTCCAATAGGACCTACTTGTGCACATATTCATCAAATCCCATGCATAATCACCATTCTACTCCTTTCCCTTAGCTGAAACAACTTGCCAATACGCCGACAATCCGCAACCCCATGAGAACACAATCCTACAACCCAATTGCAGGTGGTGGGACTCCCCACTTAGCCCGAAGCCACACCCTGCACCACTCCAGACACTGCTGAGACATGTTCTTCTTGTTGACATGACCTTGCTCAACCAATCCGTCCACTTCTTCCGAATTTCCCTGTTAGCATTCCCCAAATACTCAATTCTCTAGCACCATCTACACATTCTGCTTCCTACCGACTAGCCACTGGGATCCCTCACAGAAACTTGCCTACCCCACAACCGCTATCCTACTCACACAAGATAACCCACCTGTGGAAACTCACCAACTAACACCTTCCACTATGCTGTGAGGCACACTTCATACGACATCGAGACCCCCATCCTAAGCTTGTCCTCCTTCACCGACTTGACTAGTCCGTTCGCTCCCCATGGACATCCACTATGCGCGTGACAACAACTTCTGA
This sequence comes from Nicotiana undulata, assembly GCA_005239495.1. Taxonomy (NCBI): domain Eukaryota; kingdom Viridiplantae; phylum Streptophyta; class Magnoliopsida; order Solanales; family Solanaceae; genus Nicotiana; species Nicotiana undulata. The sequence goes on from ML249319.1 coordinate 18,926, forward strand.
TTCCAAGCTATGCTGCATCCTTCTTCATCCCTAACAGCTCCTCTCGGTGGCATCTAACCTCCCGCCGAATAACCAACATTTCGGTTTAAGCTTGTGGACCTACTTCCTGTCCACAAAATTTCTCAAATCACTTCAACTCCTCCTCAAGGTAGATAACCGCCTTACCACTGAACTCATAGGCTATGCTGCCACTTCTTACTTAGTTGGACTCATTACTTCAAGCAACTACTCGACTTCCGTCTCTGACGCCTAGCATTTAGAGGTCTAGCCGCTACCTGACACTTTTCACATGGCTTCCTTCATCGCATGCTTCTCAACTGCTGCCTCAATTCAATATCATTCTCTGTAGCTCTTGAACCAGCAGATCACCACGACTTTAAACTCTCTGATGATCATCTTTCTTGGGCTGCCTTCATTAGAAACGCTCATTCCAATACTTAAACCACCTCACACCACGGTCTATAACAACTGTTTCCTCAACACTGCTTCATAACACTCTAACCCAATGCAACCGAAGAACTATAACACCGGAGAACTTAACACGTCCCATTCGATCAATGACGACAATATTACATCACGGGTGAGTTTTCCACCTCACTCAAAACCACAAAATCTTGCTACTTTATCAATCCCAACCAGAACTTCTCATAGTCCAGATTCCTTTTCTTCGCCGGAACTAAAATACTGAAATCTCAAAATCGCCCCCTGAGAAGACCTCCCTTCAAGCAATTCATCACCCCAACACACGGGCAATCATTCTATCAACATACCAACACCGCGCGATAACCAATCGAAAACACCATAACAATCTGAGCACAGCCTCAAAGTTCTCATAAACACAGCCACTGGACTGAAGCAACATAATATTCTTCTTGCAGGGCAACAATAATAGCCCCCAAATGACTACGCACGGAAGATTCACGCACCATATCTGTAACATCATCACAACTCCTCAAATTCCCGATTCATAACAAGCGCTTCGCGATGCGTAAGATAGAGTAGGAAGAAACATAGGCATAAGCCTCAGAGGAATCAAATCGCACGATGAGGAATCAAGAAGGGAAGTACTCCTAAAAACCCTGTAGCCTCTCGAAGATAAGTACAGACGTCTCCATACCGATCAACAAGACTCTATTAGACTTGCTCATGACTCGTGAAACCTAGGGGAACCTAGAGCTCTGATACCATGTTGTCACGACCAAAATTCCATAAGTCGTGATGGCGCCGGACACCACTGTCAGGAAAGCCAAACCTTAATTTGTTGAAATTCATTTATGTTTTATCATCTTCGAAATCGTTGCCTTTCATTACATTACATAATCAAATGAATAAATCTTCGTTAATTAAATACAACAGGAATATCAATTTAATTTAATGAAATAAATCCCAACACATCCCCAGAACCTGGTGACACAAGTACATGAGCAACTTCTAAGGATTTATACAATCATACAAAGCTTGTCCGAGGTACTAATTGAACAAGGACTGAAAATAAAGTACAAATACATAGGAGGAAGACTCTGTCAGCTGCGGAACGCCTCTGGATGATGCAGCCCGTCCAATTCTCCAAGTCAGTCACTGGGCTATGAAGGTACCTATGCAACAAAATGCACAACAAGTGTAGTATGAGTACGAAAACAACGTGTACTCAGTAAATATCCCGCCTAACCTCAGAGAGGTAGTGACGAGGGGTCAAATTTGACACTCGTTATATGTTAGTCTAGTATAGTCTAAGTGAGGAGCTAAGCATGAGTATCATAATCAATTAATCAAATAATCGAAGATTAGAAACGTTAATAAATATTAATTTGTTCCACATTTTTTTTCCACATAAATCCTCCTACTTTTAAACTGGAAACTCAATATACTTAGGCCAATATACATATATAAATCACAGGAAAATATGCAGCATTTATCATGAGCAGCATATATGCCGAGGGTCGAACGGCGCGGACCAACAATAATAAACTGTGCACTGCCGAAGGTTCGAACGGCCCAAACCATAGATGCATCTAGTTTTTTTTTCCCGCTCGCGAATCGATCATGCGACGCGGTTAACATAATAAATACGGCTAGCCTGCTCGCGAATCATACCTGCGACTCAGGTGCTCATAGGTACACGTATTCACATAAAGGAATCCACATTTTTGTTCAAGAAAATATTTTCCCATAGAAGTAATAAAATTCTCCTTAATTAAACATGACGATAATATTTAGAATGTATTCCTGGAAATTCAATTGTCAAATCTTAACAGTATTTGATAAGTAACCTTGCCAAGAACACCCTAATCCACGAGGAAAATCAATCCTATTTCCAAATAATTAAAAAGATACGCTCTAACCCTTTTAGGAAAATAGATTAATAGTATTATCAGTTTAATATCATGACATGATCACATATACAACACGTAAGGCATGCTAGTGGGTCCTAGACTACCCAAACATGGCATAATAGTAGCTACGCACGGACTCCCGTCACCTCGTGCGTACGTAGTCCCCCCCCCGCAAATAAATTTTATATTTTTATTGAGTTCACCTAGGGGGACAATTCCCCCTCACAAAGTTAGAGAGGAAACTTACCTCGCCCCGAAATTCCATAAACGAACTCCAAGCCTTCCCGACGACTCCAATCGATGCGCAACGCTCCAAAACTACCCAAATGATGATAAACCAATGAGAATATACTCAATTGTTTGTTAAAAAATCAGATTATATAATTTCCCAACTCTGCTTAGTGAAATGACCAAAATGCCCTCAGGCCCACATGCCCGGATGCCGAAATTTCTCGAAGATAAACTCTACCCATAGCTTTAGTAGTCCAATTATACAATTTACTCAAATATGCATGCTCAACTCGTGGCTAAAATCCACTTTTACCAAATTCCTAGGTTTTCTCCAACCCCATATTTTCCCAAAATTCATGTTCAATCCATGTAATAATCTTGTATTTAACTTAGAAACATGAAGGAGTTACTTACCTTGTGATTCATGACACAAATCCTCTCTTGAAGCTCCTCCAAAATCGCCCAAACCAAAGAAGAAATGAAGAAATGACCAACCATTCTCGGTTTTAAAACATTCTGCCCAGGTCATTTTCCGCACCTGCGTCTTCTGCTTGCACCTGCGCTTTCGCAGGTGCGCTCAATTTCCCGCACCTGCGGCTTCCTCGACTCCAGCCAAACTTCGCACCTGCGATCCAAACGCCGCACCTGCGCCTTCGCAGGTGCAGAAATTTCCTCGCACCTGCGGCCCCAATCCAACCTGCCTTTGCCCGCTCATGCGACCCAGCAACCGCACCTGCGGCACCGCATCTACGGCCAAAGCCTCGCAGGTGCGGTCACACCAGGTGACAGCAAGCTTCAACCCTTCTTCAACTCCAAATTGATCCGTTAACCACCCGGGATCCACCCGAGGTCCCCGGGACCCCGTCCAATTACACCAACCTGTCCGAAAACATGATACGAACTCGCTCGAGGCCTCAAATCACATCAAACAACTTCGAAATCATGAATCTCTCTCCAATCCAAATCTTTAAGAACTTAGACTTTCAAACTTCTACATCCGACGCCGAAACCTATCAAATCACGTCCGATTGACCCCAAATTTTGCACACAAGTCATATTCGACATTACGGACCTACTACAACTTTCGGAATCGCATTCCGACCACGGTATCAAAATTTCCTCTTCCGGTCGAATTTCTCAAAAACCTTCAAATTTCTAACTTTAGCCAAATAGCTTCAAAATAACCTACGGACATCCGAATTCACTTTCGATCGCGATCCCAACTCCAGAATCACCATACGAAGCTATTCCTAGACTCGGAATCCTGAACGGACATCCATAACACTGAGATGACTTACAACCCAAATTTAGGAAATTTCTTCTAAAATGCTGACTTCCACAATATACGTCGAAACACTCTCGGGTTATCCAAAACCCGATCCGGACATACGCCCAAGTCCAAAATCATCATACGAACCTGCTGGAACCTTCCGATCCTGATTCCGATGTCGTTTACTCCAAATTCTAGTCTTAGTCAATTTCTTCAACTTAAGGCTTCCGAAATGAGAATTTTCTTTCCAATTTGTCTCCGAACTTCCTGAATCTCAACTCTGACCATACGCACAAGTCATAATACCTGAAATGAAGCTGTTCATGACTTCCAACCGCTGAACAACGCGCTAGAGATCAAAATGACCGGTCGGGTTGTTACAATTGATTATCAAGTTGTTAGTGGTTAATGACCGTTCGCCTGATAATCACTATTGACTCTATGTATCTCTTTGCTTAGCTGTAATATTTTCCTCGAACCTGTGACTTTGTATGTTCTGTACTTATTTTCAAAATATTCCCTTACTTATGTGATACTTTCCTTGATTATACTGGATTCCCTGTGATTGTGATTGCATTCGAGATTCCCTCGACTGATTTTCAGAATTAATACCATACTTTGCTTTATGAATATACTATTACTTCAACTTTCCTTAATTATGTACTATGTATTTGGCTTTTATTATATGCTATATGATTTTATTGCCCCTAATATAATAAAATCAGTCTTATAATTGATTCATTTTCCTTATGTAGCCATGATTGTACCGTTCAAACTTGACTCCCTAATTAAAGGAGTCAAATATTTTAATTGATACTAATTGGTTATTTTTTCCATAATTATGTACTCTTTACTTTATTTTCCTCACTCGTTATCAACATTATATATACTATGTCCTCTTTTGCATAGGACACACTGATACATTGAGAGCACTGAATATCACATGCACACAGAGCACTAATATTGTTCTGATTTTCTCTCTTTTCTTACATACACATTCTCTCTTGCTCTTCACATTAGTTACTGACTACTCAGTCGGCTGAAAGCCAAGACTGAGTAATCATTGTTGCTCTCTTGCATCTGCATACTACTGTCCTGCTGCTCTGTCTTGTTCTGCATACTACTGTTTGCTGCTCTTCCTCTTTGCACTTTGATGTTCTATACCCTTGACTGGTATGTTCCTAATTTAAGTTTACAGTGTCCCACAACAATATGTTTCAGTTCATGTTGAGATTCTTGTTATTCCTTTTGTGCTTTTATTTATGGTTCTATTGTCTACCATGTAACTAGCATGCCTGTTTTACCTATGTGATTGTGTTTCTCTTATCTCAGCATGACCACTGTTTCTTATATGTTTTCACTCTCTACTTAGCTTCTAATACTACAGACCTGTGTCCCTCCACATGATACCTAAATGCTGTAGGATTCTGACTCTATACCTAATATGTGACTCTGTTTGATATGTGGTGCTTTCAGACTTTTAGCATAAACACTCTGTGATAACCATGTTATGACTATTTGAAAACCTGTAACTCTATTTTGAGGCCTAATGGTATATAATTCTGCACCTATCATAAGTAGGGGTGTTCATGGTTCGGTTTGGATCGGTTTTTCCCTAAAAAGAAACCAAATCAAGTAAGTCGGTTTTTCAAATATTAGAACCAAACCAAACCAATTAAGTCGGTTTTTCTCGATTCGGTTTATGTCGGTTTTTTGGTTTTTTCGGTTGTTTGTCGGTTTTTTCTTAAATATAAGACATACACTACCAAACACATATTCTGGCGACCACATTTTCAACGTGACACTATCAAATCAACTGCCCTTTGAGAAATCTATTATTTACTAAAATATATTGATGATAATTGAATCAAATTATAATTAATAATTTAAGGACTCAATTAAAAATATTTTTTTAAAGATGAAATGGATTCTTACACTTAACAAAAGAAAACTACCAATCAAACTAGAAATATAAAGGTAAAGAATTGTACTAAAAGTGCAAACAGTTAACATTCAGCATAAATTTTTTGAAATTTTGTATAAAAATATTCATATATATAATGTAATAATAAATTTGAAATAGGTACTCCTATAGTCGGTTAGGTTCGGTTATTTTTTATTAAAACCAAAACCAAACCAAATTTGATCGGTTTTTAAAATTCAAAACAAAAACCAGACCAAACCAAAACGTATCGATTTTTTTGGTCGGTTTGGTTTGGTTTTCGGTTTGGTTCGGTTTTACGGATTTTTATGAACACCCCTAATCATAAGAATTATTTGTCCCCAACTCCCTTTCCCCTGTTTGTGTTTGCTTCTGGAACTCTGCATATCTGCTGAGTTGTGATTATCCTACTTCCTTCCTTTCTTTAGCAACTTGTTTTTTTCATAAAAATCTTACATTGTTCCCTGAAGTTATTTTCAAAACTATTATTTCAAAACTACCTTTTCACACTTAACTCTTTTAAACTACAAGCACATCTCACTATTCTTAGCCTCTAAGTTCAGCCCCCTTCGTGTGAGCACTGCCTTGGGAACCTTGAGTACCCATTGAACTCTAACACACAAGGCTGGCACTCCACACTGCACCTACTCATTCCTGGCTAGGGAACTTGGGCGTGAGCACTGCCTGGGATCTTCTGAGATCCTTAGGAACTCTGACACACCTGGGTTACAAAAGGTCATGGCATATGGCATGTTGGATCTGGTACTTGGGCCTACTGTTAGGCTCCCTATAGTGTAACTTCTTGATTTTCTTATTCATTTGTGTAATTTGTGCAATAGTGGTCTTTAATAATTAAGTGTAAAAACAACTCTGGGACTGGATAGTGAATTAGGGTGGGATTATGCATGTTTAGTATAATTCTGGGTAGAAACACATGCTTAAGATTTACTTTACCTATGTGTGCAATAGAAATCCTTCTTAGAACATATCTGCCATGCATTAGAAATCATGTTCTTAGGTGTATTTATGTCAGCATCTCATCACATGCATACTCACTTAGAAAATCATGTTAAAATACCTGTAAAAGGCTGTTATAATTGCTTCCCACTTAGAAATCATGTTCGTAGTTAAATAGCTATATGAAATGGTTGTTAATAATAATATTAATTTTGCATATTCATGCCTCACATCTGGAAATCCCGTTTAGGTTCATAATAACAAGTACTTATCAGAACTTGCATTAGATATCATGTGACTTTAGGAATTTGTTTTCAGCATATATTCAGACTCCTGTGTTAACTGTACGGCAAAGAATGCCTAGAAATCATGTGCTAGGTTGGATAATTTAATGAAACCATATCCCTGTACCATCTGTGTAATAAGTAATCTCGTTAAAATAGATTTCAATGATTGAAAACATTTTCTGCATTTTAAAACCAAATCTGGTTGCATACTCAACATCATGCCTGCATTTTAGATATCATGCCTATAGGACTTGCATCCATACATGTTCACATAATCACCTGTTCACTAGAACTAAGTCTAAAAGAGGTGCATTCTGTCTATTTCTTAAAACAGCAATTAGAATATTTCAGACGCCTAGGCAAACTTTAGGCACCAATATTTATTAAAACCAGAAACTATTTCTGTACACTGCTTGCTAACTATAATGGTCTAAAACTGGTCATACACCTCTTCTGCAACTCATTAATCCTGCTGTCTTAATACTATATTCACACCTAGGTATCCTGTCTTAAGTTCTGAAATTGAGACTTCTTTGTGCTTGAGTCGTGCTATTTATATGTGTAATTTGTGGAGGATCTATGGGCCTGATATCTGCTCCTGTGTGCTCCCCTATATCTGCAGTCCTAACTATTTTGCTTGTCGCTTAGAATTTTATCCTTTGAAACCTAGGGGTTCAGCCTTGTACTTGCCTTGTAGGAACAGTAGTCCTAAATACCCTCCAGGACTGATAGGACGGGACGGGTAATAGCACGCAATAAGCTTCGTGACCAAGACACGCATTTTAAATACCTTAGCGGGGTGGGGAAGGGTAGAATACGAATATAATGACCGGTGCGTTAATACCACGTGTAGCCCCTCTTTGAGGAGTGACATACCGGGTATTGCATTGATGTGATCCGTATTACGTCAAACCTAGGACATTTTCTCAATATATCTTACTTTGTTCTTTTCAACTTTTAAATATTTCTATACTTGTTTGAAACCCCCTCTTATGTGAGCCTTGTTTGCTATTTGTTATTATCTGAATTCATGAAACTATTTGGCTGGGACCCACAGTTGTGGATCTTGAGGGGTGCCTAATACCTTCCCCTTGAGATAACTTCAAGCCCTTACCCAATCTCTGGTAATGCAAACTTGTTCATGAGTTAACTACCCAAGGGCCCTAACGCGCCATAAAAATCGTTAGGTGGCGGCTCTTCCTTAAATATCTTCCTTTTAAGGAGTTGTCCAAAATGTCATAAACCCGATCTCTCCGCACTTGAACCTGCGAGGAAAAAAGGGGGCACGACAGCATGGCGACTGTGCTGGGGACCTTCCTCAGGCTTATACCATTACAAATTATTTCGTGAATTTGGACCCTTTAAATTTTGTTTAAATATCTGCACCCTTTCTTATTCCCCGTTATATGCCATTAACTCTTTAATTCTCCCAAGTATTTATTTCACCTGAACGGAACTGACATGTCTTTTTGTTTCCTTTTGTAACCGCTTTCAATTATAACTGTTGTATTTCCTTTCTTTATCGCTTTCCTTAAACGTGCAAATACATGCCTACTTGTTTAAATGTTATTTATTGCATATCATGCTCTGCATTCATATTCCACTCGTGCCAAACAAAATCCTATAGCAACGCTTACAATGAGTGGTTGCACTATTCCTATGCTACTACACCTAAATTCAGAAAGGCGTATTTGCGGTAAAACTAGTCGATCAGCGGTGCAGTCGACAGTTCCGTGCCTTCTCCCTTGAGTTGTCCGCTCAAGGGTACCAGTCTAAAACCCCATAGAAACCTTACTCTATTATACTGTTACATGCATCATGGTCAAACCTAGCCAGGCTGACGTGTTGTCTGCACAATACCCTTTAAGACAGCCTTGTCCAAAGTCCCTTGGATTTCCCTGAAACCCTAACGGACGCTCTCACGTTCTGTGCATTTATTTGGAGAACTAAATGCTTTTGCTAATTATTGATGTTAAATAGTCGAGTCTGGTGGGGGTAAGGGCCTAACCCTGTTTACTTTGCAGAAAAATGAGGCACGAAGTCCCCAGATTTGGAATGGTCGCCAATATCCACCCCAAATTGCTAAATTGGTGGGAGGACCTTCACTCCAGTGATAAAACACTCGTCAGAAAACATCTGGGAAATCTGTCCTCTCTTTTCGATATCCAGCCGAACAAGATGATGATAGAGGCCGCTACTCTATTTTGGGATGGTGATCGGTCAGTATTCCTCTTCGGGAACAATGAAATGAAACTTCTAATAGAAGAGATAGGAGGGTTGGCAGGTTTGGCTTGGGAATCTCCAGGGTTGTTGATGCCTGATAACCGCATAGGCAGAGGTTTCCTCAAAATGTTGGGTCTATAGAAGAATCCAGAACTGGTATGTCTAAAGGACTCGTACATCCCTTTCGATTACTTGTACGAGAGGTTCGGTCACAGCAAATCCTACCGCACCTACCAAGGCGAGTTTGCCCTCACTTTTCTATGGCACATCCATCGCCGAGTGTTTGCCTTCATGGTCTATTTACTGGGTTTAATGGTGTTCCCGACAAAGAAGGAAAGGATTCACACTAGGTTGGCCATGGTAACTAAGACTTTAATGGAATGGACTTCAACATTGTGCCCATGATCATTGCAGACATATACCGAGCCTTAAAAATGTGTCAACGAGGAGCGAAGCATTTTGAGGGTTGCAACTTATTACTCCAACTTTGGCTCACTGAACATCTGCAAAGGGGTGACTACCGACAAGACATCCATCGGAGAATCTGAGATGACCATATCGCTTTCCACCTCCCAAAGCGAATGAACTACATTCCCGACATGTTCGCTCAGCCGGAAAATGCCGAAAGATGGGTTAAGTTACTGGGGAATTTGACCGAGGATCAGGTTCAGTGGATGTTCGAATGGTTCCCAACTGATGAGTTCATCATCCAGTCTCGAGACGCTTCATTTCTAATATTGATTGGTCTGAGGAGGACATACCCATACGTCCCGCTCCGAGTTATGAGGCAAGCAGGTAGAAGGCAGGTCATACCAAGGGTCGAGAAAATGAGTCATCTCCAAGCAGACTTCCAAAATGACGACAGCCCTCACAAGTGCCAAGCTCAGCATTTGTGGCATTGCAAGATTAGGCTCGAGAAGGACACCATTGAGCCAGACAGGTATCATGTTGGTTGTACTCCTTTCTATTTGAGCTGGTTAGAAGAAGATATGGAGGGTCGATTTGAGCCAGGATTCACTCAAGGTCACTGGGTTATAGATGAGAAGGCTGAAGAGAGAGTTAAGTTCAACTAGCTGCGCAAGAGGCTCCGTGAATGCGAGGATAATCATCACCAGATACATGAGTCCAACGGAAAACTGATCAAGGAATGGAAGGATCTGGCCGTCACCTCCACCAAGAGGCTGGCATACTTAGAGCAAGGTATAGTCGAGCTAGAGGAGAAATTCATCAAGAGGATCGAGACTTATCAGAAGGCTGAGGGAGCCGAGGGAGGAGTACTAGCCAAAACCTACTTACTGCTGGGACTCCGCAAGCTTGGAAAGTTGATCGAGGGAAGCAGGGATGCCGAATCTAGGGAAGGTCCGTCTGGGATCAAGTAGATAGGGGTGTCTTTTATTTCATCTGATGTAATAAGGCCGTTGGCCATTAGTGACCTTTATCTTCTGCTTATTTAGAGTAGTTTTGGATTTCTCTATTTTCTTATCAATAAAATGAGGCATTTAGCATTTTAAGTTCTCCAAATTAATTTGTCGCTAGGCCTACCTCGGGAACAAGAGGTTCCCAACTTAGGATGTGCTTTACTTACCTGCATTACGTGTTTAAATTACCGCAATATTCTTTATGCTCCTCACTGACTTCATTACCTTTTTGTTTTGTTTCCTTTATTTATTATTACCCTCCCCAAAGTTAGTTCATGCATTCCGGCATCATCCGCCTACCGCACAAGATCAAAAGGGCCTCCACCTACTCCTCCTCCTAGTCCTCCCAAAGGCAGAAACAAAGGTAAAAGTAAGATGGCAGAAGCAAGCGATACTAGAAAAGACAACACAGGTGAACTGGTTAAGACCGCTGACGGTCAGGGTATTCAAGTTTTGCACGAGAATATGTCTCCATTGGAAAAGAAATTGCTGAAGTTCCAAGAGGAACTCGACCAAGTCCGGAATTTGGCTAACTTGTCATTTTCCCTTAATGTCCCAGGCATCCACTTTCCAAATGCTCCAAACCCCACTCCTCCAATAAATATCCTGAAACAACGAAATCACCCTGCACTTCATCGTCACGCCACTCACCCAAAGAACCAAACTCCTCCAGCACTATAACGACCCAGCCGGTCGTTTTGTGTGTTGGGACTCCGTTCCCGTGAATGACTCTTCCCATAGAGACTACTCGTGCCTTATGACTTGTGTGGGCAGGTAGTTCGAGATTCAGAAGTGATTTGGCCAGTTCAGTAACATTTGGTTCCTGAAGGCTAGCCTATTTGGCTAATTTTGGTTTCGAGCAGCATTTTGAGCAAACGACCTCGGAATCGAGTTTTGAAATCTCCAGCAGCTCCAGATGATGATTTCGGACTTGGGAGTGTGTTCGCCTCGTGTTTCTGATGACCCGAGAGTATTTCGGCACCTGAATCGAAATTCAGGATTTCATGTGACTTGGAATTGGACCTCGTGATATCATGGTCCGAATGGAATTCCGGAACTGGTAATAGTTCCGTATAGTCATTTATGACTTGTCCGCAAAATTTGGGGTCATTCCGAGCAGTATAGACCCGTTCGGCGTATTGATGAGCCATTTGATTTTTCTTGAAATCCTAAGTTTGATCTAAGGGGTTTTGGAGAGTGATTCTTGGTTTGAATGATGTTTTTAGTGTTCTGGGAGCTCGAGCAAGTCCGTCATGTGATTTGGGACTTGTTGGTAAAATTTGTCGAGGGCTCATGTGGGCCCAGGGGTCTCCCGGACCGCGATCGGGGTCAAAAACCAGCAAAACCCATAGCTGGTGGGAATTTACTGGTGTGACTGCACCTACGGTCCATGAGCCGCAGGCGCGAGGTTCGCACCAACAGAAATTCCTTCGCAGGTGCTGCTCCAGCCGCAGGGGCGATCTTTTCTCCGCAGGCGCGGACAAAAGCCCGCAGGCGCGACTTTCCCCAGGGGCCCAGGCCATCGCAAGTGCGGACAATTTTCCGCAGGTGCGAGTCCGCACTTGCGATCCAATATCCGCAGATGCGAGAAATCCCCCAGTGCCCAGGCCTTCTTTCCGCAGGCGCGACTCAATATTCCGCAGGTGTGAGTCCGCACCTGGGATCCAAAAGTCGCAGGTGCGGAAACTGCTGGGCAGTCCTATTACAAGCCCAAGTCATGATTTCCTTCCCAAAAATCATATTTCCTCCATTGTTGACTACCCCAAGAGCTCCAGAACGGGTATTTCGGCCTAGAAACTCAGGAAAGTGATTCCGTAACCCTCCGCATGTCAATTTCTTCCGTTCTTTGAGAATTTTCTCTTCCTAATTCATAAGAAATTGTTGGGGAGAATAGAGGGTTTTGATGAAAATGTGAATTCTGATTTTAGGGCCTTTGAGGGATGATTAATTGAGTTAATCTTGATCCTTAGGCAACGTATAGCGCGTTTCTTCAAGAATTATATTTTTCCGGACGCCGAGGCTCGGAGTTGAATTTCCAAAGTACGTCAAGAATACGTTTTTGAGGAAATATTTGATAAATCCTCCTCGAATCTTCCTAAATTGATATAATTATGTGCTTTTGGCTAGTTGCGAGCCATCGAGGGTGATTCGGAGGATTCGTGCGTCGTGTTGATTGGTCCGTTGGCCGGAGGAGCACTTGTCCAGGTGAGTCTCCTTTCCAAACTTTGTAAGGGGGAAATGTCCCCTAGGCTCTTGATTGCTAATTGTGCTCGTTGAGGGGGCTACGTACGTACCACGTGACGAGAGTCCGTACGTGGCATCTATACTGTATATCGGGTAGCCGTAGGACCCACGAGCATGTTCTAATTGTCGTTTGATATTATCTGATGTATTGTACAAGTTTTTAACTGATATTTGATGAAATTGAGCTATGATAGCTGCGAATTTAATGTACATAATATTCAGATAAGAATTTTGAACTCCATCAATTGAGTAATTGTGTTACTCATGATATAATTGAGAAAGAGCAAAGAGTAAATGAGATAATGAGTTGTTGAGCTAAATGAAGGTGGTTAAAATTCCTTCTTATACTTGAATAATGAAATAAGTCTTGATAATGAGCTGTTGAGCTAAATGAAGGTGGTTAAAATTCCTTCTTGTACTTGAATTGTTCCATCATGGTAATATTGTGAGCAAAGAGGATAATATGATAAAAATCCTAACTTTGGCTATCAAGTGAGATGTGAGTATCCGATCCCGTTGAGTGTGGGCGAGTCGGCACCACGGTGTCTAAATATACCCATATACATATTTGCATTCATGCCGTCATATATACGCATTCAAGCATTCATGGCCCCCGAGTCACAGGTATGATTCGTGATCGGGGAGAACTTATATTTTCATTGCCCCTGAGTCACAGGTTTGATTCGTGATCAGGGAGGAATTACACTTATATTTTACTAGCCCCTCAGTCACATGTTTGATTCGTGATCAGGGAGAAATATACTATTAATTTCATTGGCCCCCGAGTCACAGGTCTGATTCGTGATCGGGGAGGACTTACATTTTCTTTGGCCCCCGAGTCACAGGCATGATTCGTGATCGGGGAGAGTTTTACTTTGCATCATTGGCCCCGAGTCACAAGTATGATTCGTGATCAGGAGATTATATATACGTCATTGGCCCCTGAGTCACATGAATGATTCGCGAGCAGGGAGAGATATTTGCCCACGAGTCGCATGGATGATTCGCGATCGTAGAGATTTTATCGAGTCAGCGCACGAGTCGCTGGTATGATTCGCGAGCGTGTGGAGCTTTATGAGCGAGTCAGTTCTTATGACCCACCCTTATGACTTCGGCCGATAGTCTTGTCCGTGTCGGTTATA
>MDKH01090723.1:0-16183 GCA_005239495.1 Nicotiana undulata
GCTCATGACTGCGTGACTCCAGATCCTAGATTGATTGTTGGAGTTTATTTCTTCTGTTAGACTATTTTTAACTGATTAAAAATTTCTGTATTTCTATGAGTTGATCCCAAAAATGAGTAAATTTCTCTAGTAAATGAATTGAGTATTGTTGTAACGGTTGGCTAGCCTGGTTCCACGACAGGCGCCATCACAACCCGGAAACGGGTCGTGGCACTAGTATTGTAGTTTTGCATATCATTATGAATAGCTAATTTGTTATCTAGGGTTTTAATGGAACCTATTGGAGAATGATTTTCCTGTTACATTAATATAGATTTGCCGTACTATTTTCTCTATTTGTTCAACTACGTTATTATTGTGGTTGGTTGAAGAGTTCTCAATCAATTATGCATATTTAGTGTATGTTACTCGGGAGAAAGTGAATATTTAGGTAGTTGTTGAACAACATCACTCCTAACGTATATAAGGGAACAATACGGAAGGTTTAAAGGTGGGATTAGGGATAACGAAACCTTGGTGCGATTTGAGTGAGTCGTACTTAATGCCAGCTAGAGTGATTCGGAAGAATATGTCTAGTAAATTGTGGTAGTTATTCGAGAGTGAATTACGACATACAGAGCGCTGATGATCGTTAGAGAAGACTTAGACAAATTTATAGGAAACGTTGCAAAAAAGATTCTAACAATAGGGGAAATCATAACTCTAGACCTCCTTAATCTTCTCTCCAATCATTATCCTTGTTAATTGATAGTTTTACTGCTTTTTAGTATTTGTTAGTTAATTAGATAAAAATAAACATTATAATCTTTATAATTAGGAAATTGTTTGGATTTGTATTTCTTAGCGATATTGAACAACTGTAGCTGAGCCTTAGTTCTCTGTGGGATTCGACTCCGGACTTGTACACCGGATTATATTTGTAACGACCGTTTAATCCTTTTTATAAAGCATAATTGGGCGTGATAAAAAACATAATACATTAGTTTCGACCGAAATTTAACTGTATAATATGAGGGCAGCCTCATTCTTAAACAAAATGGAACTGATGAGAATTTCAACAACAAATTATATGTATTACACTAAGCACCACCACCACCACTACCGCCACCAATAATAACAACAACAACAACAATAACAACAATTATAATAATAATAATAACAACAACAAATTAAAAAGGGACAACATGTATAACTAGCAATTGTTTTAACTTGTGTAATTTAAAACAATATAATATGATACAATTCAATACCAGCTATCACTTTCCTGCTTGAACTCAAACGACTATATTTGGAGTACCATCTATTGGTGTAGGTGCAGATTCCACTTTTTTACCTCTTTCACTTCTGCTATTACCAGCAAATTTCATGCTTGCCTGGTCAAAACCATTCTCTTTTTCGGTTAAACTCCATTCTTTCATGTAGTAATCTTCCTCTGTCAAGCCTTTAGATGAGGGACCACAACACATTCCACCCCATTGTGGGAAGTATATAAACATAATGGGGAGAGTGCAACATATAATCATGATACCCATATATGTAATCCCTGTTTCTGTTGAATATCTTGTTCCTCTAAAGAAAATTACTTGTGTTAGTACTGCTCCAACATTTCCTCCTCCTCCTGTCATCCCCGAAATTATCCCCAGTGATCTATTTAACCAAAAAAAAATAAAAAATTCCAAAGGTTTAGACTTTAAACGAGTGACAAGATGTGTTCTTCACAATGATACGTTATATATATTGACAGTGTGAAGAAGCGGTTATTTAATTTACTTGAGGTTACTACTTATTACATAGAAGTACATGCAATTGCTTTTTCAATAATCTAATTGTGTAAATATTTTTCACAACCATCAGTGTATAGAATTTGAACTCTTTCTTATATTGTCTCTAGCACCTCGTGAATACTTGATTTGGCCATCATAGAGGTCAGCATCTGGTGTCGAACTAAAAGAAGGGCCTGACACGGGTCCTCTTAAAAGAATTCGGTGTCAGGCCCATAATCGAGCGAAGAATCAAAGGTTAATGGGTCAGTCGTGAATCGAACTGGCCCCCCTTTGTCCGGTTTAAGTAAAATAAAGCTTTGAGCAGTAATACAAACACCAGGTGGACATACCTTCTTGAAACGAATGGAACTACCCCGAAAGTAAGGCCGCAGGCAGCTTGACAAAACACTGAAAACACAAGCATCACAACAATAGAACTACTTAAAGATTCTACTTTTCCTAAAAGAACGCATAACAAACCTCCTATAGTTTGCACAATCCATAATGCCCAGAGCCTTCCCCTCATTCCGTATCTTTCTGCCACAATATCAGACAATATCCCTCCTCCAGGCCTGGAAAATAAATTCGCTAACCCGAAACTAGCTGCGATAATTCCAGCAGTGTGAAGATTCACATGGAACCTGTCAAAAAAATACTGTGCAATTATGTTGTCCACAGTAAGTTCAACTCCAAAACAATAGCCATAAGTCAATGCCAAGATCCACCCTCTATAATTAGTAACTGCATGATAAAGAACATCTGATATATTATCTTTATGCTTTTCACCAGATTTATGGAGCTGTGCATAATTCCCATCGGGCATATCTTGGCCTAAAAAGAAAACAGCATATGCTGATAAAGCCTGAAACAAGGCAGGTATGAAAAATGCAATTCTCCAAGCAGTAAACTCAGTTGCACCAATTTTATGTATTAGTGAAAAGACTAAAGGCATAATTAGCTGTGTAGCTCCGCCACCGAGATTTCCCCAGCCTCCGGCTATGCCATTGGCTGTGCCAACGACCTTAGAAGAGAACATTGAGCTCATCCAGAATTGGGTCGAGACAAAAGTGGCTAGTGAAAAGCCGGTGAAGAAACGAACAAGAAGGAAGGAAATCGCCGAATTGGAAATTGCAGTTAAGGAAACTGCTGGTGCAGTTAAGAGAATAAGTGCAGATGAAGCAAGTCTTGGACCAAATAAGTCACAAGCTGTTCCCATAGCAATTCTTGCAAAGACTGCACCAGAAACTGCTGCAATCCCAGCATTTCCAATGTCAGTGGCTGTAAGATCAAGATTGTCACGGATTATGGGAAGGAGTGGCGGAGCAGCAAACGTGGAAACAAAACAAGCAAAGAAAGAAATCCAAGAAAGATGAAATGAACGCATGTGAGGTGCTGAAACAGAGTACACTCTGAATTCATTGGCCTTGTGTTCTGAGTCAACTGGTAGAGCAAACATTCTGTCAGCATTAGATTCCAACTCCATGTTTGCAACTGTGAAAAACTTGAGAAAATTAAACTACAAAATTAAGCAGTCTTTGTTATATATCTCAACACTTGTTGATTGCTCCTTTTTCCTGAAAATTATGCTATCACTTCTGATAATTAATGTCTAATTGTCAAGATATTGAATTTTCTTTTAGTAAAAGAAAGAGACTTGTGAGCAATAATTGGCTTTGGAAATGGGAAAGCTTACCAAGAATCCAAGGAATATGCATCTTTTGACTGGGTAAGAGATTCCCTTTTGATTTTTCTTTGTACAAATTGTATATGACCATTTTGTCCTTATTGATATTTTTGATACACTCCTTACTCATTTTCTTTGCTTTGAGGCGTTAGATTTAACGGCCGTGATCTATCGACGCATTTCGAGTCAAGATTGAGAGTTAAGAATCCGTTACACTTAAGGTGTGTTTGGTACCAAAGAAATTATTTTTTGAAAAATACTTTTTCATTTTTCATGTTTGTTGGTTTAATGTTTTAGAAAACATTTTCCTCAATTATAGGAAAATGATTTTCCTATCAAAAGAAAGTAAAACATTTTCCAAAACTCCTTCTCAACCTTTCCCACCATATTCCCCATCTTCACCAACCCACATCACACCCCCACACCCACCCACTTAACCCCGCACCATGCCTACCTGCCCTACCCCCTCTCCCTAGAAAGACTTATTTTTGTCAAATTTTAGTGATTTTTTCCGTTACCACCCACACTACTACCCCGTAATTTTTTATCTTTTTTTTGTAATTTTAAATTTCTTTTTTTCGTTTTTCGCACATTTTTTTTGTTTTTCTGCACACCCTCCCCCTCCCCCGTAAATTGTAAAGATTACGGTTTCAAAATGTTGAGGTTTCGAAAGTTTAACGGTTCGAAAATTTATTTATGGGTTCGGTAGATTGATGTTCGAAAGTTTATGGCTTCATGTTTATTGTTTCTAAATTATTTATGAATACTCTTGAGAAGTTATTTTTCTTAATTTGCATACCAAACACCGAAAAATAAATAAAATTACTACTTGTTTTTCAAAAAAACATTTTCTTAAAAAATATTTTCCGTTATACCAAACACACACTAAATATGTTGCTTGAGTAATTGAGTTGGTTTAATTTAATTTCTTAAAAACTAGTAAATTGTATAAGAATGGCATATTATTCGTCTAAAGAAGTGTATTTAGGAACAACTTATCAACGTATTGTGGAATGGTCATGGCAACTTGCCGATGAAAATTTAATGCGCTGAGTAGCCTTGCTGATCCCGATCCTAGGCTAGACTGTGCTACCCTTAATGGGCCGGTTTGGATCTGGATGTATTTATATAGGGATTTTTTTGTTCTTATACCATATAGGAAACTATATTATCAAATATATTCATAGTTTAAAAATTACCCGCTCTGTTAATAGTTTTTCTACAAAAAAGATATAATGCATTAAATACAGAATCTTAGTAGCTATAATCTTCCTATTTAGACGCTAAAATTAGGGAAGTAAATATTCTTCCAGATATTTCATTAAATAAGGAATCATTGTAGCATTAGAATTCCTTATTTAGGCGCGCTAATATTGGGGAATTAAAGATTCTTTCAGAAAATTTCAAACGCAAATCACGTGTATTAATTTTCGTCAGACCTCCACAACCAGTTCGCCCAACTTACAATGGTGTATCTTCAGGGTAGGGTCCTTGCAATTTTCATCAGGGACGTTCATCTTTTGGTTCCCTTCCGGCTCAGAGCCCCGCCCGAGCATCGTCTTATCAGGGTTCTTTTATGCATGGTTCGTCTGGTGGTTATCATGGTGGCAGGGGTTTTCGTCAGTTTTCATCTCCAACTCCAGGTAGTTGTTATGAGTGTGGAGAGTTCAGACATGAGTGGAGGCAGTGTCCCCGTCGTCCTAGTAGTTCATCTCAGTAGAGGGTTCAGCCCTCGGCTTCAGCCCCAGTCACTTCACCACCTACTCAGGCAGCTAGGGGAGGTGTTCAGGAAGCTAGAGGCCGCCCTAGAGGGGGAGGTCGAGCGGGTGGAGGCCAACCACGTATTTTTGCACTTCCGGCTAGGCCTAATGCTATGGCGTCAGATGCGGTGATTACATGTACTATTTCAGTTTGTCACAGTGATGCTTTTGCTTTATTTGATCCTGATTCCACGTACTCTTATGTCTCATCCTATTTTGCTCATTTTATGAATATGCCCCGTGAGTATTTAGTTACGTCTATTCATGTTTTGACTCCGGTGGGGGATACTATTGTTGTGGACCGTGTGTATCGGTCGTGTCTTATATCTATTGGGGGTCTGGAGTTCCCCGCATACCTTCCAGGCATGCCACTTGATAGGGATATTGACTTTGGTATCGACTTGGTGCCAGACACTCAGCCTATCTCTATTCCACCTTACCTTATGGCACTAGCGGAGTTGAAAGAATTGAAAGAGCAGCTTCAGGAACTCTTAGATAAGGGGTTCATTCGGCCTAGTGTGTCACCTTGGGGTGCACCGGTGTTGTTTGTGAAAAAGAAAGATGGCATTATGCGTATGTGTATTGATTATAGACAGTTGAATAAGGTTACGGTGAAGAACCGGTATCCTTTGCCTCGTATTAATGACTTAATTGATCAGCTTTAGGGAGCTAAGGTGTTCTCCAAGATTGACTAGAGGTCTAAGTATCATCAGTTGAAGATTCAGGATTCTGACATTCCGAAGACTGCTTTCAGGACCAGATATGGTCATTACGAGTTTCTGGTTATGTCATTTGGGCTGACCAATGCCCCAACAACGTTCATGAAATTGATGAATAGTGTGTTTCATCCTTACCTTCATTCGTTCGTCATTGTGTTCATTGATGACATCCTGGTTTATTCTCGTAGCCAGGAAGAGCATGCTCAGCACTTGAGGATTGTGTTACAAGGTTGAGGGAGGAGAAGCTTTATGCAAAATTCTCCAAGTGTGAGTTTTGGCTTGGTTCAGTAGCTTTCTTGGGGCATGTGGTGTCTAGTGAGGGTATTCAGGTTTATCCAATGAAGATTCAGGCGGTGCAGAGTTGGCCCAGACCGTCCTCAGCTACTGAGATTAGGAGTTTTCTTGGTTTGGCGGGATATTACCGTCGCTTTGTGGAGGGATTCTCTTCTATTGCTTCACCATTGACTAGATTGAATAAGAAGGGTGCTCCATTCAGATGGTCCGATGAGTGTGAGGAGAGCTTTCAGAAGCTCAAGTCAGCATTGACCACAGCTCCGGTTTTGGTTTTGCCTACTGGTTCGGGTTCTTACACAGTCTATTGTGATGATTCTAGAGTTGTCTTGGGAGCGGTATTGATGCAGGACGGTAGGGTGATTGCCTACGCGTCTAGACAGTTGAAGGTGCACGAGAAGAACTATCCAGTGCATGATCTTGAGTTAGCTGCCATTATTCATGCCTTAAAGATTTGGCATCATTACTTGTATGGGGTACAATGTGAGATTTTCACTGATCATCGTACCTTGCAGTATCTGTTGAGGCAGAAGGATTTGAATTTGTGGTAGAGGAGATGGTTAGAGCTTCTCAAGGATTATGATCTTACTATTTTGTATCACCCGGGAAAGGCCAATGTAGTGGCCGATGCCTTAAGTCGCAGAGCCGAGAGTTTGGGGAGTCTATCATACCTTTCAGCAGCAGAGCGACCTTTAGCACTTGATGTTCAGTATTTAGCGGGTCAGTTGGTGAGATTGGATTTGTCATACCCTCCGCGGGTATTAGCTAGCATGGCTCCCGGTCTTCTCTCTATGATCAGATTAAAGCTCGCTAGTATGATGACCGACACTTGTTAGTTCTTCAAGATAGAGTTCGTCGGGGTGATTCCAGGGATGTGACTATTGGTGATGACAGAGTTATGAGGATGCAGGGCCGTATTTGCGTGCCCAATTTGGATGGTATTCGAGAGTTGATATTAGCAGAGGCCCACAGCTCGCGGTATTCTATTCATCCGGGTGCCGCGATGATGTATCAGGATATGAGACAACAATATCGGTGGAGGCAGATCAAGAGAGATATTGTTGAGTATGTAGCACGGTGCCTCAACTGCCAGCAGGTCAAGTATGAGCACCAGAGACCAGGTGGATTACTTCAGAGGTTAGATATTCCAGAGTGGAAGTGGGAGCGGATTACTATGGACTTTGTAGTTGGGATTCCACGGACTTCGAAGGGTTTTAATGCTATTTGGGTCATTGGGGATAGATTGACCAAGTCCGCGCACTTCATTTCTGTCAGCACTACTTATACTTCAGAGCGGTTAGCTAGTATTTACATTAAGGAGATTGTCCGATTGCATGGAGTTCCGGTTTATATCATTTCTGACAGAGGTACCCAGTTCACATCTCAGTTTTGGAGGGTCGTACAGAGAGGTATGGGTACTGATATAGAGATGAGCACGACATTTCATCCTCAGACCGACGGGCAGTCGGAACGGACTATTCAGATATTGGAGGATATGTTACGGGCTTGTCTGATTGATATTGGTGGTTCATGGGATAAGTTTCTGCCACTAGCAGAGTCAGCATATAATAACAGCTACAAGTCCAGTATTCAGATGGCCCCGTATGAAGCTTTATATGGTAGGAGGTGTAGATCTCCGGTTGGTTGGTTTGAGCCTGGTGAGGCTAAGTTATTGGGCATAGATTTGATTCAGGATGCGTTGGAGAAGGTGAAGTTGATTCAGGAGCGACTTTGCACAACGCAGTCTAGACAGAAGAGATATGCGGACCGGAAGGTCCGGGATGTGTCATTTATGGAATGTGATAAGGTAATGCTGAAGGTATCACCCATGAAAGGTGTTATGAGGTTCGGAAAGAGAGGAAAGCTAAGTCCTAGGTTTATTGGTCCTTTTGAGGTACTTCAAAAGGTTGGAGAAGTTGCCTATAGACTTGCCTTGGCACCCAGCCTATCAAGTGTTCATCCGGTATTTCATGTGTCGATGCTCAGGAAATATGTTGGTGACCCGTCTCATGTGTTAAATTTCAGCACGGTTCAACTCGAGGGTGACATGTCATATGAGGTGGAGCCAGTAGATATTTTGACTCGTGAGGTCAGAAAGTTGAGATCTAAGGAGATAACATCAGTGAAGGTGCAGTGGAGAGGTCAACCAGTGGAGGAGGCTACTTGGGAGACAAAGTGGGAGATGCAGAGCTAATATCCTCACTTGTTTGACACTCCAGGTATGACACTTGGGAGACCGAGCGGGATATGTCTGCAAAATTTCAGGTCAATCAGAGTTGTTTTGGATAGTTTCGGCATCGTTGATGGATTTTAGAAATTTCAAAGTTCTTAGGCTTGAATTCGACATGATTTTGGTGTTTAGATGTTATTTTTAGTGTTTTGAGAGCACAAATAAGTTTGAATGATCATATGTGATGTTTTGGTATTTTTGGTTGGGGTCCCGAGGGGCTCAGGATTGAATTCGGGTGTTTAACGAAGGTTTGGACTTGGAAATTGCAGCAATACAACTGCTGGTGCTGGTGTAACCGCACCTGCGGAAGTTTGACCGCAGGTGCGGGCCCGCAGGAGCGGACCAAGCTCCGCAGGTGCGGGAAAGTCGCAGGTGCGGTTAGGGGGCCGCAGGTGCAGTCCCGCAGGTGAGAGTAAAGGGTCGCAGGTGCGGAAATCCCTAGACAAAATATAACTAAACCCTTCCGCGACCTTAACCTATTTTAACACCATTTTTGAACGGGAAGAAGCTTTTGAGGAGATTTTGAAGAGGGTAAATTAGTGTTCATCATAGAGGTAAGTATTTTGGACCTTAAAACTTGATTATAGGTGATTAAGGAACATAATTCAAGTGCTTAATTCATGAAAATCAGTAGAAAAAGGGGAGTTATGACTTGAGATTATGAGACCTTTAGGGGTCGATTTGAGGGGTCAAACAAACTCCGATTTTAGTGTTCTTTATATGTACGGACTCGTGAGATGACGAAGAACATTTTGGTATAAAAATTTCTGAGTTCCGAGACGCGGGCTCGGGGGTCGGATTTTAGCAAAATTTTGGGTTTTGAGCTAAAATCGATATTTTTGAATTGAAATTCATTGCTTAAGCATAATTTGATGATAAAGGTCTGATCTTAATAGATTTGGAGCACTCGGGAGTTGATTCGAGAGGCAAGCGTATTGCGGAATAGTTTCTAGGCTAGTTTGAGGTAAGTAATGTGTTTTAATCCTTTCCCGAGGGTATGAAACCCCAGACTCTGCACTCTTTCACAGGTTTTGAGATGCAAAGGTTGAAACTTTGGAGATATATTCCTTACTTAGGCAACTATTGAGTTGCGAAAGCAATTTTTAAGCATATACTTAATAATATTGTTATATTTTGATATGATTTGGGCTGTAAGCCATGTTTGGGGCGTAGTGCCGATTTGTTTACCCCTTGGGGAATGTTTTAGTATTATCCTCACTGATATGTTATGATTTTACTCAGTCTTTTCTTGATAAATTGTTTTGACACTCAGAGTATTTTGATACTATTTATTGAAAATGAAACACTATTTTGGGTCGAGAACCCAGTATATTATGGCTTGAAGGGCATGTTGAGAGTGTCTGACTGAGTGAGGCTGCTGGCCTATATTGTGAGGATGTTATGATATGAGTTTGGCTGCTGACCAATATTGTGAGTGATTTATGCCATGATGTGGCTTGTTTATAGCGCTTGAGCTGTAGGAGCCCCTCCGGAGTCTGTACACACTCCCAGTGAGCGCAGGTACCTAATGAGTGATGCCCGCGGGGCTTATGCTGAGTGATTGTGAGGTTGCCTGATGGGCGAAGTGACTGTGAGATTGCCTGATGGGCAGAGTGACTGTGAGGTTGCCTGATGTGCAGAGTGACTGTGAGGTTGCTTGATGGGCAGAGTGATTGTGAGGTTGACTGATGGGCTAATACTGAAAGAAATTGTTACGAGAAATGATTATGGCCCGAGGGGCAGATTTATGATGATTTTTACTGAGTTTTTGAAATATGATTCACTTCGTTTTCAAACTGATTTTTACTGAGATATACTGATATTATACTTATTTTCGAAGGATTTATGGAAACTGGTTTTGTACTTATGTATTTGGTGAATACTTCTTGTGACTTGGTGTTTTACTGGTTTTTGGGAATTGGTGTATCTGTGCTGTGTGTTTTATATTTCTCAGACTGTGATTTATTTTTATTACTACTGAGTTGGCGTACTCATAAAGACTCCCTGTGCCTCTGTGCACAGATTCAGGTACCGGTTTGGAGCAGTAGCTGCCTTGTTCGTAGCAGCGGCTTTACGGGATTTCGAGGTAGCTGACCAGCGTCCACAACTTCTCCATTTTCTTTCCTTATTTAGTTTTAGCATTTCATTCCTAGACTTTATTTAAGACATTAGTAGAGTTAGTTTATTTCGTAGATGCTCGTGACCATGTTGACTCCAGTCTTGAGAGGTTTTGTTTAGAGTTGTTTAGACTGTTATTGGGACGCTAAGACTTGAAGAATTTATTTTTATGCTTGTTTGCTGTTTATTATTGAATTGCGAATCATTATAATCGAACGAATGGGTAGTTATGTGATGGTTGGCTAGCCTAGTTCCACGATAGGCGCCATCACGACCTGTTAGGATTTGGGGTTGTGATAGATGTCTAATTGTCCATACGGTAATGATAGTATCTTATACCTGAACCGGCGACTGCGCTTCCACTATATCAAATGTACTTAAACTCGAACTCGCTCTCTTTCCACGCCTTCCACTCACTCGCTTGTCGAGAAGTGCAAAATCGTATGGATACGATTCTCATTGTCATCCCCGCAGGGGCAGAGAACCCGTCGCTGTCTCGGTTGTGCTACCGGAGCCCAAGAGAGAGACCCAAGTGCTAGTAGCCCTTCCAAATGGTGATTCAACATAGATTCTACATCTTGAAACCAAGCAGGATAGACTGATAAGTTGGTACTTTACCAACTTATCTCCTCTCAATATTTAGACTTTGGTGTAATTTTGATAGAAAGGTAGGACATTTTCTGAGGTTTATTGGAAATTTTCAGGTATTATGTGATTTAGAGAAGAAATGGAAGAAATCAAGTCAAAATAGGACAAAATGAAGGGAAATGACTGAAGTCAGATGCTATTCGCGATCGCAAGGATTGACCTGCGATCGCAGAAGTCAACAAGAGCGTGATTCGCGATCGCACAGTTGATTGGGCGATCGTGGAGAAAGAATGTGACCCCTGCTCTGAAATGTACTACACGATCGCAATGAGGGATACGCGATCGCAGAACCTGAGGACTAAACCTTACGCGATCGCAGAAAAGGTCACGCGATTGCAAAGCTTCAGGAGTAACGCCTACGCGATCGCAAACATAGTTCTGTGATCGCGGAGAACAAAGATCTGGGCGAAAACTGGGCAGATTTGTAATTTCATATTTTTATCCCCAATTCCTATATACTCGACGTAGCAGCCATTTTTTTGGTATCTTTGGCAGGAAAATAATATATTTGGGACATTTCTTCAGCCTTGTAAATATATTTTGAGTAGAGAAGAACAAGTATTGATTTGTGGGTTTGCACACACACTTTGGATTTGTAGATTTTGACATTGTGGTGAAGTTTTCTTTACCCATTTGTGTTTATTTCTTCATTTCCTTGCTTTGTATTGTATATCTAAGTGTGTAGTATTTTTCCAACACTTGAATATGGTTTATGGGAATATTCATGTTTAAAGTGTGGATTAAATACCTTGTTGTGCTTATGTATTGAATGATTTTCATATATTTGTGAAGTGGGTGTTTGTTATTTTAATTATTCTTGTTCTTTAATGTTTCCAAAGGGATTAGCTAACCCTAGGACTCGCCCATTAACTCCGAATTAGTTTTGGAAAAGATTATTTGGGGTTGGGAAAGATTAATTAACAAGAACTTGAGGCTTTAACCCTCATTTTATAGATTCTACCTAGGGATAGGATTGAACTACTTGTAGCCAAACTCGGAAGTGCTTAATCTCCTAATTGGGTTAGGGATAATTCAATTAGGAAGTCTTGTTAGTCTTTGGGAAAAGCTAATTAAGAAATGTTATCCGTGGCTAATTAACATTACCCGCTCATATTTGTAAAATCGTGAAATACATTGGATCGTTACTCGAGTGTAATACCCGAAGCATCGATACTTGTTGCCATTGATCATTTTAATTGCTTTCTAGGATAGTTTATATTTTCGCATTTAGTTATAACACAATTTTCTACATCAAAATCGTATTTAATTGGCACTGCGCGATAAGTGATACTTCTCTAGCATTTCTAAGCGCCCTCATATTGTTCTCTGTGGGATTCGACCCCAACCTTGTTGGGTTACTATATTTGACAACGATCGCTTACCCTATTTTAAGGTGTAAATTGAGCGTATCAAATTTTGGCGCCGTTGCCGGGGAACAATAGGCGTAACTTAGGTTATTGGTTGTTGGAGAAGTAAGCTTGAGTGCTTTGATCCAAATTTGTGAATACTTGTATAATATGTTTCTTGATTCATTCTCAAAAACTTTATATAAAAAAAAAAAATTATGGCGTCATATAATGATTATTGGTCGAATGGTAGTTGTTCATATTTTGATGACCCTTGTCCTTATTGTGGAGGACCATTCTCGTGGAAAAATTGTTTAAATTCTCACGGGGATGACTTGTGCGCACAATTTCAAACCCATGAGTGGAGTATTTGTGATAGGTGTGGTGGCCAAAATGGTCATGTGTATGATTGTTTGTATTTGTCCGTCCCTTCCCCGAGCCCCCACTATGATGAATCTACTTTTTGTGATGGAAATTTTAGGGGCAATGAAGTGGAGGAATTTGAGCATAATAGCAATGGAGAGTTCAAGCTCATGTTGGAATGTCTACTTGAAAAAGGAAACCATGAGCAACATGCCTTGGAGGAACTTTTGGAGACCAATCTCCAAAATGATTTGGTACTTGAAAGGCTACACTCACAAATGGATGCAATGATTGAAGCTTCAAGGGCTCAAAAAGCCTTGGGAGTGAGTGATAGCCAAGAAGTTGAATCCATGGCACTTGAACAAAACCAAGAAGAACTCTCAAATGCTCAAAATGAGAGGATGATGCATATGTTGGAGGCCATTCTGGAAAATGAGGAAAAGCACAACCTCGCGCTCGAAGGCTTGAAATGTGATGTAGCTCAGAATGATGAACACATCCGCACTTTGGAGGATCAATTGCAAGCATTGATGGAAACTCATCATGTATCTCAAGTCGCAAGTGTGGATGAAAGTCAAGAAGAGTTCATAACCGAAGGCGAGGATGAGTGTTACTTTGAGGAATCAAGCCTTGAACATCCGCCAACCGACTCCATGACAATCTCGGATGCCAACAAAAATATGGAACTTGAGTCAACCGTGGTGATTGAAAATTCGGTGGAGTTTGACTCAATTCCGGGGGAAAATGAGGATGTCAAAATTGAAGAAAAATTGCAAGTTGGGATTTTGAAGGCACATTCCAAGCATTTCTCGACTTTGAAATTGTGTGGTGAAACGGAAGTTGAGCTATATGAGTTCTTGGAGTATTGCGAGGAGGGAAATTTCGTTCCATACATCTTGCAATTTGAAGAACAAAGAAGGCAAAATGACATTCCTCACATACGGGCCAAGAAGTGCAAAATGAAGAAATTGAGGCTTGGCTCGGTCATCTTTCTACCACCTCCCACCACTCGTGGTCACAAGCTTGATTCCAAGCTAGGTGCCCAGTTCATATCGTCAAAGTGGCGAGAAAAGCAGTAAAAAATGGTTCGCGTCGTGCCACGACGTTAAATGCGGCGCTTGATGGGAGGCAACCCATCGTGATTCAAAAATTTTCGAGTCATTTTTGAAAATTTTCTTTTTATAATAGCTTCTTATATTATTTCTAACCAATCTGCCAAGTTTCATATTTTTTGGAGTTGATTTGAACAAGTTTAGGGTACCGGGGGGCCAAACTTAGTGCAAAAGAGGCAACAGAAAATTCACTGGGCAACACTGCCTCAGTATGCGACGCCCAGGTCTCCATATGCGATCGCATATGTGACACGCTATGCTAAAATGTGACCGCACAATTAACAGTGAGAATGGGCAAAAGTTTAATGAACCGAGATCGCGGAGCATTGAGAATTTTCATGCTCTACGCGACCGCGATATACCACGCGCGATCGCAGCACTGAGAGGAGTTAACACACTGCGATCGCAGTACCACGTTCGCGATTGCGGAAGGAACAGGTAAGTTGTAAAGAATTAAAACCCAGGGAATTCTTTTACTCAGCCATTTTTGCTGTAAACTCCGGAATTCCCTGCTCCCCCAGCCCCTGTTCCACGCCTAAATCCAGTTGGTTTCACTCCTCTTTTCATCCCTTTGGTCATCACCATCCAGGTATGTAGATTCCTACTTTATACTCCATTTGCTTTTCGAAATTGTGTGGAATCCAAGAACTGGGCAGCCCCAAAGTGGGATATTTCGGACTTGAATAGTGTTTTTCCTTTGTGCAATCTGGGCAATTTGCCTCGTGTGTGCTTGTTTGCTGTAGGTTGGTTGAGTGTAGGTGTTGATTTTGTGTAAAAATTTGGGGAGAAATCCACAAGCATGGGTACTTGAATCTGTGAAAACAAAATGCAGCCCACTTGGTGTTTGCTGGAATGCCTGAAAGGGTCTGTAAACTGGCGAAGAAGACGACCTCTGCGATCGCGGTTCAATCCCTGCGATCGCGTATGTCTAATTCTGCTAGGCCCCTAAATCACACTCTGCGATCACCACAAGTCCTCTGCGATCGCATAGCTTCTGCCCTTGGGCCGCGCCTAATTTCTCATCGCGATCGTGATAACTGGCCTGCGATCGCAGTCTTCACAGCCTTTGGCCTTCGCGATCGCATGCCCTTTTCTGCGATCGCAATTCACTACACCCCAGGCAGCAAAGCAGTGTGCTTGCGAAACTTGGTTCCAAATGCCTTTTACACTGTTTCTTTGGCCCAACCACCCCTAAATACATTGCTTTAAGTGCCCATATGATTGTTTGACATGATTAATCTCTTTGTAGGCACTCTACACTGCAAAAAAATGGACTCGACACCTGTGGAAAATGTTCAAACGCCCGGTGCGCAAACACTCGCAGAGGATTACTATGATGCTACAACCTTCTCTTCCCTGAGATGCTCTGGGCGTTATGACAAGCAGCTGTCCTTAGGCATGATTCGGGAACGAGGCATCCTCCTGACTGACCTGGAGAACCGATGGCCTGAGTTCCATGGGAGATTGATAACTAGTGGCTGGATGTGTTTTGCAGCTGATCCTAGTCCAGCCAACCATGAAGTCGTTCGCGAATTTTATGCTAATGCTTTGGAGGCGGACTTTGCTGATGAGTTGGTAGTTACTGTGAGGGGAAAATAAGTAAGGGTAAGTCCTGAGGCGATCAATGCACTCTACAACCTGCCCAATGCTGACAACCAGGTTTACAGAGATCGAGCCCAAGAAGCAGGATTGCAGTGGTACATTGATCATTTGCATGACGGACAGACACCCGGCTGGATCACCAGAGTTTACTGCAGAGGCCAAGACTTGGCTCTCCATCATTTGTGCCCGCATCATGCCGTCCAAAAATGATACAGAAGTAACACTTGAGAAGGCACGAATAATATGTGCCATCTTGGAGGGAATCCCGGTGAATGTCGGGCAAATTATTTATGATGAGATGGCAGAGGTGGTAGCAGAGCGGTCTAGGAGCCTATTCTTTCCGTCCCTTATCACCCAGCTGTGCTACAATGCTGGGGTGGTTCCACAGCCCAATGAAAAGGAGCGACACCCAGAGAAAAACATCCATCCACTGTCGAGGAAAGGAGCTGGAAATGCGCAAAAGAAGCGGAGGATTGATGTGGAGGCCCCCACTTTCGGCCAGTTCCCTGATGCCATTGAGATACCTGATGATCCTGCAGCTGCTCCT
>ML249322.1:6782-47408 GCA_005239495.1 Nicotiana undulata
GGGGAGGGTTGGGGCCAAAAAATAGTTTAAGTTGGTAACTAACAAAAAAGTGATAGTTTAGGCAGGTTTGTGCCCGAGTTAAATAGCCACGTGTAGTGCTATATGGCACGTGTTTTAGACAATTAGGAGCGTGTACTAGATGCACGTCTAAGAAAGCAATGAGAGAGTTTTAATATGGAAGACAATATAGTTCAGGGAATTTTTGGAGACATCGAATAGTTTAAGTAGAAAACTAACAAAAACTTGATAATTTCGGAAGATTTTTAGGGTATTAACTCTATTAAAAGGAATGACGCAAAAGGTGCAATAGAGAGAAGAGGTTATCTGTCTCTTTACAAGTTTGGGGAGCCTGAGAATTTTGTTCATTTAGACTAAATATTAAGTTCAATTAATTGAGGATAACAAATTATTTTCCCTTATCTCTTGGTTAAACGTTCCTAATAATTGTGTGTAGCATGATGGTTGAAATTCATCTGCGTTAAATCAGAATTCTCTGATTTGACATGAGAATGAAGAATCTTTCGATAGAGAGTAGTTTATCTCATAGTTAGTATTTAAATTAGAGGAAATAAATAGTAAACTTCATATAAAGAATGGTTAAACTGGAAAAAATTGTATTAAATTAGCAAAAAATATTTGTCAGATATTTTTCACTAGTTTATTCAACAACCATCTAAATTCACTTGATACAACCAACGCAGATTATCATATATCAAAAACAACTGCTAGTTCAGTTCTTTTTAGCAATTTTGGAAATAGGTACCCTGTCTCATCTCAAGGTTTTTATTTTGGATTCTGGAAATTAGTTCAAATCAACAGCTCATTATGCCACCAAATTTGACTGTTGTTTTAGGTATATGAAATGTAAGCAGCATTAATTGTAGTTATCACAATTATGGAAGTACTATTCGAGCTAGTATTTGTACTAATCAAGTTCGTTTAGCAAACTTAAACCTAATTATGGCCCAGACTAGAGGAGTGAAGAGACTAGAGAACGAGCTAAACACGAAGTCCTGCCTGTCTTTGAATTTATAATAAAACAAAAGAGATAAAAAAGCAAATGCCAGCTATCCCTACCTCAATAATTGAGATGTTATTAGCAGCATGTGTAGAAGATGATATTTGACGTAAAATGTGGTGGGTACTTTTGGTACTTGAAAGCGCAGTGTCCTGCTTCTTTTTTCTTTTTCTTCGTGGGACCCGCCTTGTAATATTTACGAATTTATAAGGAATAATGCCACTACATAATTGGTGTAAAAATAACAGTAGAAAAAATTTATATATATTTTGTGTATATATATATTTTATACAAAAATTATACAAATTTTATATACTTTTTCGACTATCATATGTAAATAATTTCTGGCAAGAGCTAAAAATAATAACAGCCAATTCATAAGACGTACTATATAAAAAGTTAAAAACACAACATACTGTGATAGAAATAGAAATTAAAAAGGAAGTAGTGGACAAAAAATAGGTAATGCCGGACACTAGGAAGGAGCTAACATTTGTGGGTAACGAAGAAATGGACAAGTGGTCTCGGAGGAGACGCGTCTACTGTCGGGGGACAGTGCCTCACTGTTGCCACTGCTAACTTCACGCCAATCCTTTTTTGGATTAGGTTTTGTATCACAGTCAGTCCAACACACGCACTCAATATAGTTTCTTTAATTAGTATTTTATTTACTACTTTCTCTCTTTCATTTTATACAGAACTTGCCTAAGCACAGAGTTAAAAAAAATGAATGGAGGATTATTTTTAAACTATTCAAGATAGGCCTAAAGTTTACTTAGGAGAATACAATTTGCGTACACACTATCCTCCACAATGTGAGGAAGAAGATTCATTATTGCAATTGACCTAACAAGAAAAAGAGGATAATTTAAAACCATATCCAAAGGTAGAGGGATAATGAAATGGTGAACAACGTATAAGCCTGATAACCTGTGCTTGTAAAATACAAAGTAGCAACCTTTATCAATAAAAACACTCATTTGTCGAATAAATGACTACCTTATCCCTTTCCAAGTTGGTACATCTCATAATCCCATCTTCACCTCTTAAATTTTATCTCCCAAGTCCAAACCCGTGTAAATAGAACTTCTCTCTATAAATAATATATATTCACCTGTCAAGTCAGTGAGTAGGATAGATTGATAGTCGCACAAGGAAGCACCAAATGGTTCTACTGGAGAATATTTTGTTCTCTGAAAACTGTATACATGACCATGAGGCCATCCAATATCGGCGTTCCAAAAATTTTGGTCAATTATCAGTTAGCATTAGCAACTCTACATCAATATTTGGACAACACAAAACAACATAACTCTCAAAAAGAGTACTACTTTCCATAAAAATAAAAATGGTAACGACCACAAAAATAGCTTTAGAGGACTTTCATGTGGATAAAGAGGAAATGCATATCGTGAAAACGAAACATAATCTTTTGGTTCTTCTCAGTGTCTTATCCCACACTCGTTATATTCTTTTCCATCTTTGACTCTGCGGTGGAAAACCAAAAAAAGGAAGTGGAGAAGGAAAGTAATTTCTACCCAAACTTAAAGCAGAAATTGAACTGCTATGTACCAAAGCATACTTTTTCCTTTACTGTCAAGAACATAAGCAACATGATCCAGTGATACGTCGTCAAAGTTCAAACCTTGGGATCTGCACACTGATTCCATCAACACTTTTACTTTAACGTCATTCAAAATTGTCGCCCTTCTGCACAAGAGACCAATCCTTCCCATTCAAACAGATTCCTTATACTTTCAGACACCATTTCAGCCTTTTGTCTTCTCAAAATCCTAGTAAAGCCAAAGCCAAGATTCATCATGTGCTTTTCCCCCCTTTTTTCTCCACTTTACTTGCAGTACAAATATTCCCACCCCTTTTTTCTCCATCACATAGAAAATAAGAATGAAAATAGAATAAAAGAGGAAAAACATTGGGGTTCTCAAGATAATTACCTCCAGAATAAAGGGATAACTAAAACATGTGTCTAAATTTTCCTTTAAGAAAAAGGTGAAAGTGTTGGGAAAACTTCTATTATTCACACCATATTATGTACAATCTCTGCGCTATACAATCACAGGCCGAATATTGAACCAAAAACAAACCTTGGACCTGTTACAATTCTGGCTGTCACAACATCCCAGCTTTATGATGCCACTACAGAGAAGAAAATGAAAAAAAATAGGTCAAGGTTGAAGACAGAAGAGATAGAGCCACCTGCATGAATCATTAGATACTGCGTAACATTTCTGTGTTCCTAAGAAATATACTCCTATTTAGCTTAGCTTTGACGGCAGTAAACAATGTAACCAAAACTCAGTATTATCTAGGTTTACCTTCGTTGACCTTAATCTCCAGAAGTTCCTCAATGGGTTGGCGGCATATAGGGCACTTATTTGATTGATGCCTCAGTGCTTTGGCGCACTCGCTGCACAAACACTGCAATTTTGAAATACCAGAGTTAATGGACATCAAAAAGGAAAGAAATTGAGAATATAAGATAAGTCTCAACTTTAAAACAAGAGAACTTCCTGCTGAGACTCTATAGTACTTCATTCTCTTGCTTTCCTATATTTTATCGTTTTTCATTTTTTAGTTTATGTAAGGGCAATTAATAAGTCTCCACAGGAACTCGAAGGAGAGATCAAATGATCAAATAAAGCATCCTCAAAAACTACAACACTAAAACAGTCAGCAGCTAGCATTTAGTTCCGTTGGTTCTAGAAACCCTCAAAATATCTCTCCCACTTCTCGCAAATGTCTAATGATCATAAAACATAAAGTCTATTTCTCTTCCTTTTTCTTTTACTTTTTTGGGGGGTGGGTGGGGGAATGTTTATCACTCCCTCCTTCCCACTTACTATGTCACATAATATAGAAGGGGAAAAAAAAAGTTGTCGGAAATTATTGTCTTGAGGTATTTACCATTCTGAGCATATTAACCTATTAGGTAGTGTTTGGGAAAGGAAATGCTAAAGCGGAAAATGACCTATAAAATTATATAATATTAGCGTTTTTTTAATTGTTACAAATGGTCACCTTCATCTGCTGAAATAGGTCAACCTTTAGCTCCACAAAATTTTCTATGAAGTGTATAAGAAGGCGCACAAGGCATACATAGATGTGTTACATAGACTCATATAGTTCACTAAGGCAAGTTAATCATGGCAAAAGCTTCAGAAGGCAGACTAATAAAGATCACATCTCGCTGGCACAGACATGTTTCTTTAGCCTTAAACTCTTCTGACTAGTAATCTACTTGCTTAATTCAGTATCGTGAGAGACTGTGAGAACATACTTCAGATTTCCAATAACTACATATCCAGAAGCAGTGAATCTTTTTAAGCTTTTCCAATGAGAAATAAACATACAGGTAATATCCTATTAAAATTGATCAAAAGCATTTGGTAGTCATTTGACCCCTCTTGAAATTCGAGTGCCTTATCCCCAACTCCAGCTCTAGAGTTCATTATATTCCCCAATGTCAACCTCCAATAAAGACTGAACTCCAGTATGTTACTGGGAGAATCAAGTCTGCCAAATTGCAAAAACAATTATTGGTTTGTTCCTCTCTTTTTTTTGGGTTAATTTGTTGTTCTTAAGTAATGAAGCAACATTTATAACCTAAAGATTCATACAAGATTTTCAAACTAGAAGCGTGACCAAAAATGAGTGAATGTGCGGGTGCAGACTAGAGACATCAGAAATGGCCAAGTTTCCAAAAGTCTACTATATCATCAATATTCACAAAAACCTATGGCCCATCGTATGCTCCAGTAAACTCTATGAGGAGAAGAGCCATCAGTTTTTTTTTCCTTCCCTTTTTGAGAAGAACGCCTTTACACAAGTGTAAAATCCAACACTACTTCTCAACAGGTTCTGATAAATCTCAATAGGTTACTGATAAAAGTATGAGCCAAGAGTAATATGCACCAGATTCTCTAGACTTATCATATATTGTTATCTTGAGATATTGATGAAATAAAGCAACTGTCAAAGTAGATTGAGCCAAGAGTAATATGCACTAGATTCTCTAGACTTATCATATATTGTTATCTTGAGATATTGAAGAAATAAAGCAACTGTCAAAGTAGATGACCATACCATATGCCTACAGGGCAAAACTGCTGTGTCTTTCGGCTCAGTCATGCAAATAACGCATTCTTTTCCTGATTCCTCATCATTGACGGTAGTTTCATCTGAATTGCTGATACCATAAATCTCTCGCAACTCATAGCGAACTCCTTCAATCCATAAAATCTGCTTGATCACTTTCACTTGAAAATGATCCTCATTATTCTTCACTAGCACAGCTTCAGTTATCTGTGCATGGGGAGACTTATCCAGTGATTGCTCATCATATTTCTCATCTGTTGGTGTAGATGGAAGACATGACTCTGCTGATATAACAAGCGGGAAAATTTCTTCTCCTTGGATTGGCTTTGATAAGTCATTGACGTCGAAAAACCCGAGGTCAATTCCAGTTCCTGAAGGCTGGCAAAACTTTTGGCCCAGTCCTTTTTCAAATGGTATTTGAACAGGCTTGATTTCAGGATATACTGGACTGAATTTGCAGTTGGCCCCTTCCTTCGCAAAGTAGAAAATGGTGATACTGCAGGCAAAGGACAAAGAACAAAGGAAAAGAAATAAATGTTATTTTTAATTGTAAATGCTATTTTATGAAACATCAACTGAGCGCTAAACTAGGATAGCATAGCACCAGCATCACTAACATAAGTAAGAAGCAATCACTGGAACCAAAATACCAACAGAGCATATTCTGAAAACATTAAGTAAAAACTTTCCGAACAAGACAGCAAAATGGCTGAGAAACAATCACATTATATATAGGTTCATGAACAAGATTTCATTGGCAAACCTCAATCAGAAATACTCACGCAATGTTACAAAAGATAAAGATCTATATTCAGTTCTGCCAGACCAAAGAACTGATTCGTCACAAGAAATAAACAAACTCATTCCTATTGCACAAGACCCTATCAAGAACAGGGAAAAACCAAAAAGAGAAAATGCAGGAACTTCATTCCCCTATCAAACTTGAAGAGAAAGCCAAAAGGCTACTGCTCTATCGGCACGCTATTTGTGACTCCAAAAAAGAGAGAAGCCTGGTCAGTACGGCGGCCTGCTTAAAAACCTATTGCTTAATAAGGATTTGTTATACGCCACGTACCGAAAACCTTCTCATAGAAATACAAAAAAAGTACCTGACTGATCTTTTAGCGGGAGATGTTCTTTATTTTAGATAATGAAAGCACTCAGTTATTACTAACTCAAAGAAATATGACCTCTCTGAGATATACGGTTTATAATCAATCAAAATATAATGAGCATGTCACCATCCAGGGATCTGATATTTGAGAAAGTGGCTGTTCTAAAAGAACTTCCAAACATCTATCGTTTTGTGGGGTTTGTCCTTTGAAACTAGGGCTTAAAGAAAAAGAGGAAACACCAATTTTCTTATAAAATATAAAGCAGTAGCTCATGCAATATTATCTCAGATTTTTATGTCATTTGATCTTTCACAGATGA
The DNA here is from genome assembly GCA_005239495.1 of Nicotiana undulata. Taxonomy (NCBI): domain Eukaryota; kingdom Viridiplantae; phylum Streptophyta; class Magnoliopsida; order Solanales; family Solanaceae; genus Nicotiana; species Nicotiana undulata. The sequence goes on from ML249322.1 coordinate 13,351, forward strand.
TCTCTTTAGACTACATACAAACCAATATATACACACGAAGAAAATTTGACTTATCTACATAGTGTAATTTTCCGGTGAATAGGCGTCTATTGACTCCCTTTGGATAAGGTAGCTCCACCCCTGCCCAAGCTACCAAACTAGTTCAGATGTTAACACATTATTAGCCAAGAGTTCAGCTCAATGAGGCTCACTAAACTAGCTAAGTTCTTATTGTGGAGGCCTTGAACTTAGAAGTTTTAATCTTCCAAAGTTATTGGCAGACCTTCAAAGCATTTCATGTAGTTTTTGCCGAACAAGACAAGAGGATGTAAAAGAGTAACTCATAATACCTTCAATTAAACTTTTGTCAAGCCTAGGGAATGGGTATCTCACCACAACTACTAGAATATCATTCCCTAGATCGATAAATCAAAAAAATTGCCTAAACTAAAATCTTAAGTAAACAGTTGGATCCAAACCAATCACCACAAAGAATGCCCCAAAGGTGCAGATACTGCAAGTTCCTCTACAAGTTGTCCAATAGTTAATTCTTACATTACCAGGTTTTTGTATGGTCATTCTTGATATCCCCAATAGAAACTTGGACAGGTACTTCAGGAAAAATGCAGAGAAAGAACGGATGACTCCACATCACATGTATACAAGGTTTGCAGGTATTTGGAATTTAATAACATGTGATTCTTTTTAAACATCTATCCACAGCTACTTGACTAGCAGTTGACTTTACCATTACAATCCAAAATTGTCAGGCTTACACAGCTTTACACAATAATATCCCTTCGATCCCTGAGTTTTAATCTCATATAATAGAAGCAAAATAATTGTTATATTATCGAGGGATCATAATTCTAACCCATACCACAACAGTCCATCAAAACAATTGAACCAAAGCCAATTTAGACATAATTCAATCATAAACTTACAGCAGTTTTGCAGCCACTACATAAGATCATTTATAGAATTACAGATTCCTCATTAATTTTCAATTTAGCCCTGCTTTTTAATCCTCCATTACAGGGGTTCCTTAGAAGCTCATGTCTATAACAAATTACAGAGTAGCAACTACACAATTCAAAGGCATAATAATTAATGCAATAAAAATGAACCATGAAATCAAAGCAAGAGGGAAAAACGATCAGTACCTTCCATCAACAAGGGCATCAAAAGTAAAGGTAACCAAATGGGAATCCTTATTGAGCTCATCGAGTTGAATCCGTATAGTATCCTTATGAACATTAACATCATTCTTAATCTTCTTTGCATTTTGGTGATCCACATACGGCACCACCGGCAACGGCGCTGGCGGAGGTCTAAACCCACCCCATCCGTTATTACCGTGAGGATGATAATAAGGGGGGTAATGATTTTGATAGACTACAGGCCTACTACTACTACCATAACTGGACTGATGATTGAAACTGAAATGGTAATTATAAGAATTAGAAGGAGGTGGGGTTGGGGGGTAAGTCGGGACCACGTTATGGCGTGGGGGTGGGGGGAGTAACGGATAGGGGTTTTGTGAGGGGGGAGGTGGTGTTGCAGTAGTTGGAGGAAAGGAGTAGCTTGGGTGGGGAGGTGGTGTAAGAGGAGGGAGGGGCGGAGGAATCGAAGAAGACGGTGGCGGTAGTGGCGGAGGAGGGTGGTGGAGGTGATGATTTTGCTGCCTTTTACTCAAAGAAATTCCCATTTTTCTTGCTTAGGGAAGAAGAGGCAGAAGACGAAGAAAAGTTTTGAAGAAATCAAGGAAAAATTGGAGGAGAAGATGGATGAAAAATGTGGGACCCACGCGGGAAGATTTGGTCTGATCAAACGGCAGGATGTTTAGGTGTTGAAGAAAAATTAATTAATTTTGCGTTTGTACAAAAACTTGATTTCTTTTTTCGGCGTTTGTTTTAAAAAATAACAATTCAACCTCTTTTGCAAATTGGCAATTACAGTCGCTACTTAAGTTTATAAATCACATATTATGATGACAAGAACTTTTCTTATATTATTATCATTTACGTCATTCGATTCTGGAATATGTTTTCTTTTTATAATAAGATATATTTAAATTTAAATTGCAGTTGTACTTGTAAATTTAATAATAAAAACTTTTGTTTAAACAAAAATCTAAAATAGTGTGTAAACTAGATATTTAACTTATTCAAAAGTCTTAAGCATCTAGTCAAAGATATAACTTTTCTTATTTATCAATTTCTCTAGCGAGGATTATTGTCATTCTTTTCTTCGCCTCTAGCAACTAAATAACTATATTCAAATGAAATAATATTAATATTGTTAAAATGAGATCCCGATCAAATAAAACTATTTGACGGAAAATTGACGATCTCGAAGCCTAGTTTTGGGCTTTAACCAAAGAAATGTACATAATTTATAGGGAAGCACACAAATAGCCATTATTAAGGCTGCTATTTAGGGATTTTTGTTCTAAAATTATGAAAGAAATTTTCATAAACCACTATTATTTAGTGGTTATTAGCTAGTTATACCTATTATTTACAAAATTATTTTCTATAGATATGTTTTCAGTTGTTATAGAGTGTGTTCGATGTATTTAAGCTACTGTATTCATGAATACAGTAGCAAAACTCGGCGTGAAACAAAGGAATGCAGCTAAGCAACGATTGTAATCAAATGTATTCGACTGTATTCCCGAGTTGTATTCGTGAATACAGTAATGTAAATTGCGTAATAAATGGTCTTTTCAGTTGTTTAAAAATGGTAAGTTAATCAATTAACGTGATAGATTCCTAATATAACTCAACTAACTCAATTATAACACGCAGAATCTGTATGTCACGTTAAAGAAAAGATTTCTCAGCCGAAAAAGACCACATAACAGAGCAATCTCTAGATTTTCAATTTTTTCCTTTTTTTGTTGCTATCATTCTATGGAAGTTCTGTTTTCAACCAACAAAATTCGAGATTCATAAAATTATATACAGAAATATGTATAATTCGATTTTAGATATGACAAGTTTAACTGTGCTACTGCGTCATTCTGACAAGTGGAACAGTGAGAGTAACTATTCGATTATTTGATTGAGGGGATACTAATAATGGAGTATGCGTCGTACAATGATTTGGTTGCTTCAATTTCGAAGCACCTCGACATAGATTTGAGCTCAAAGTCAATTAAAATTGAATACAAAGTAGAAGGAAATTGCACGCCAATGAAAATACACAGCAGTATGGGTTATAGGGTGTATGTAGAGTTGAAACAAGAGAATAGAGAATTCGGGATATATCCTTTGTGTATAACAACAGTGGACAAAGAATTTGTAGCTGGAGGTAGTTTAATTCAAGGCGACCTTGTGCAAATAGAAGAAGCAAATCAAAGGTTTAATTTTGATACAAATGATACACTTGCTCTTGAGTCTGTCAATTCAGGCGAACCAATTGAGGTGTTTGAACTGGACACAGATTTGATTATTTCAAAAACTAATTAAAGAGAGGTTATGGCTGGACAAGTATATAAGGATAAGGCTACATTGAAAGAGGTGATGGAGCATTACGCAATAGCTGAAAGGTTTCAATTCCGGATTAATAGATCTAATGCTATCGGGTTTGAGTGTTCTTAATTACATCTTGTTGAACATCATGTTATATTCTAATGTATGGTTATGTATTTTGAATTTTTTGTATAAGGTATTCATGGCTGAATTTTTATATGTATTTAGATGTATTTAGATATATTTGGATGTATTTACCTGACTTTCACTGTTGTACTTATGAATGTGTTATGTATTTTAAATACATGTATTCATCTGTATTTTACTGATAAAAAGTTATTACATTGACTTTCACTGTTTGTTTTTAGATGTATTTTGATGTATATATATAATTACACTCGTATTCACATGTATATGTGTGTGTATTGTAATAACGTATATATGTGTAACAATATATTCACATTTATATGAGTGTATCCTTTAATCATTTATATTGATCGTATATATTACGAAAAATTATTTGCAGCTATATATTATTATGTATGCCAGACGATTGTGAATGGAGATTTAAGGCTTCTAGCATTAACAAATGACAAATGTTCAAAATGAGAGAGTTCAATGATAAGCATACATGTTCGTTGAAGGATAAGGTGTATGAGCAACGTCAAGCAAGTAGTAGTCTTATCGGTGGTATGATTAGGTCCAAGCTTACTAAGCATAAGAGGGAATACACCCCAAAGGATATAATTGATGATGTGAAATCAGATTTTGGTGTAGATGTTCGTTACATCTTGGCGTCTATAAATTTGATAGTTATAGATGGTACAGGTCCAAGCTTACATGTTCGTTACATCTTGGCGTCGCGGGCTAAAGAAAAGGAAATGAATTTGAGGTGAACCGGCTGATTCATACCACAAATTACTAGGGTACTTATATACAATGGATATGACATATCCTGGTTCGCGCATTAGAATAGTGAATCGCCAAAAAATGAGTTCATGTATGTGTATATATCTTTGTATGCTTTTATAAAAGGGTTTGATCCTTGTAGACCCATTGTGGTTGTGGATGGCAGCCACCTAAAGTCGGCATACACTGGGACATTCGTCTCGTCCAGCACGTTGGATGGTGCAGGTGAGTATGGGGATTATAATAAAATTTGTTAATTTTACTGCCTAATAAAGATTGAAATAATTTTTTTAAATATGTACGCAATTATATTTACAGGTCATATAATGCCACTAGCATATGGTGTCGATGATTCAGAGAACGATGTTGCTTGGTCGTGGTTCTTTGAGCAATTCAAGGAAGCATATGGTGAGAGAGAAAACATGTGCATCGTTTCAGATAGGAATGAGAGCATCGTCAAATCTGTATCGAGAGTGTATCCAACGATACCACATTTTGCTTGTATATGGCATTTTTGAAACAACGTATAAGAAATTTAAAAAGAGTCATTGAAAGTTGCGTGAGATATACTTCTCGATGGCAAAAGCATACATACAGGCTGAATTTGATAGTCTAATGGAGAAGGTTGATAATGTAGATATTAGGGTGAAAGAATACTTGGAATTAGCTGGATACGAAAAGCGGGCTAGGTTGTACGCACATGTTAACAAGGGTGGACCATGACGTCAAATATTGCTGAGTCAATTAATGATGCACTTGTGTCAGCAAAAGAATTGCCAATATACGACTTCCTCGAAGAAGTTAGGAAGATGTTTGGACGTTGGAATTGCAGCAATCGGAAAGAAGCTTCACACGTACATAATGTTTGGAAGAAAATACCAGGAGATGCTTACTTTGAATGAGTCAATGTCTACGCGTATGACTGTAAGTATTTTAAAGTCATTGTATCATGTATTTAGCCCTGGTACAACACGTATTTATTTCTGATACAAAAATTTTTACTATTCACATACGGCATGCTCATTGTATTATAGCAGTTGTGCACGTTTTCTGTTTTATGAAATGATTGAAAAAATTGATTATTATATGTATACATTACTTGTTTATACATTTGCATTTCATTGGTTGAATTTAATGATTTTGTTTTTAATCAGATGCATTTCTTTAGCAGATAGTCTCTATGTTACTGTATATCACTGTATTTATCAGTTAAAGTGTCATCATCTTTAATATTCTACCAGCATAAATATAGATGTATTTCGCTGTATTCAATATATTTCATTTTATATAATTGTATGTCTTTGTATTTTATATCTACATATATTTTTGTATTTTATTGTATTTTATACAGACATATTTGTTTGTATTCAATATGTATGATGATTCTGAAAGCTAAATAAAAGTTTACTGTTGTATATTTTTTTAAAAATTATTCTATATGTCTGTACTGTATTTAATACGTCTATTCTTTGAGATATATATGACTTTTTGAAAATGTTTAAAAATTTATAGGTCTATGTTTAAATGTAGGTTGTACCATAATACTTGCATGCGGTGAACGATGAAGGAATGCATTACATCGTTTGCCTCTTAGAGAGAAAGTGCAGTTGTAGGCGGTTCCATGTTGACGAATTACAATGCCACACGCTTGGGCTATCTTCAAGAGCAAGTTTCTAATGCCAGAAGATTATTGCTCGGACTATTACAAATCAAAGTCTGTTGTAATGACATACGAGGTACCCGTGTATCCGTTGTCTGACCGAAATGAATGGAATATACCACCACATACATCAGAGGAAGTTGTCTTACCATCTAAATGGAAAGACCTTCTGGAATTCCAAAGAAGAAGCGCGATAAGCCGTTCAGTGAATTGTTGCAGAAGAAAAATCAACATTCGTGTAGCATATGTGGGCATGGAGGACATAATAAGCGTACATGCAGAAATGCTTCACGTAGAAATTAGTTCATGTTCTGATTTGTATTACTGCAATAATGATGTGACATAGATTCCGGTGACATTTTGAAATAATACATATTGATTTGTTGGTGTATTGGATTATTACATGCTGATTTCTTTTTAGAACTGTTAGTAAAATATAATTTAGTAAGCTGCTGAATACATACTGCATTTATATTTTGAATAAATATGAATACACACAGGTGTAGTTATATCTGAATTCATAATTACAACATGCTGAATACATATGAATACAAAATGCATTACGCATACAATACAAAACACATACAATATATATTTGTAACAACCTGGTCGGTCGTTTTGAGAGTTAGCACCTCAATTTTCTAATAACTGATTCTCACCATATCTAATTATGTTAATGGAACTTGTCGGATCATTGAGTGGTAAAATTTGGAGTGATTTAGGACACATAGTCCTTTAAAGTGAATTTCGGCTTTAGAAATCGGACCGTAGCTAGAGCTGTATGAAGAAGGATTCGAAATGGAATTCTGTCGACTCCATTAGCTCCGTTGGGTGATTCCAGGGCTAGGAGCGTGTCCGGAATGTGTTTTCGAAGTCGGTTGTAGATTTAGGCTTGAATTGGCGAAAGTTAGAATTTCAGCGATTTCGGCCGATAGGTGAGATTTTGATATAGGAATCAAAATGGGATTACGAAAGCGACAAAAGGTCTGGAATATATGACATGTGCGCAAAATTTGAAGTCATTCGGACGAGTTTCGACGTGTTTCGGCGTCGAATGTGAATTCTTGAAAATCCTAAGTTCTTATGCTTGAATCTATGCATAATTGATGATTTTGATGTTATGGGATGTGTTTTTAAGGCCGACCAAGTTTGAATGAGGTATTCGGGTCATTTGGTAGGTTTGGTTGAGGTCCCGGAGGCCTCGGGGTTGTTTCGGATGCCCAACGGGTGAAATTGGAGCCTTATGTGCTGCTGAACCAGACATGTTTCTGGTGTCTCGCACCTGCGATGGTTTTTCCGCAGGTGTGGCCAGACTGGTCGCAGGTGCAGTTGTGAGTGGGGTGGCCAGTGGTCGCAGGTGCGACCTGGGTTCTGCAGGTGCGGTACCGCAGGTGCGACCAAACGACCGCAGGTGCGACCAAACGACCGCAGGTGCGGCCCCAGGTGATCTTAAGTGATTTCCGCACGTGCGATGGATTTTCTGCAGGTGCGAGATCCCTGTGTTGTTTATTCCAAAATCCGAGGGTTTGAAATTCATAAGTCTAAAATCATTTGAGAGCTCGGGAATTGGCGATTTTCAGTGGGTTTTGAAGAGAAAGATCATAGGTAACGTTTTCTAATCCTAATTCATTGTTAGACCATTAACCCACATCGTTTTCCTTAAGCTAATTAACAAAAATGGGTGAAAACCCATGGAAACTTGATGAAACTCCCCCAACCAAAAATCTGAGAATTCAGGGAGTTTTTGACATCGAATTTCGATGATTCTTGTTCGAGTGAGTTCGTGATTGAACGGATGTCCGAAAAAATATAACTTTACCCGATTCTGAGACGTGGGCCCGAGTGGCGTTTTGGTCAAAATTTCTAATTTCGCGTATAAGCTTCGAATTAATTAGTTATGGTGATTTCTTGAAACGATATTTACCTTATGCAATCGAATTGAATAGATTTGGGCCACACGGAGTTGGATACTCGTGGCAAGAGCGTGATTATTGGTTGATTAACACAGTCGAGGTAAGTGGCTTGCCTAATTCTATGTTGGGGAATTTCCCTTAGGCATTTAAAACTGATTTTTGATATAAAAACCCCGTGTACGTGAGGTGACGAGTACGTGCACATGATATTTTCACTAATTCCATTGTTTCCTTCTATGACATACTTCATCTTCAATTCCTATTATTCCTGTTATTGGTTTACTGAGTAGTGACTTAAGATTTTATCAAGTCAAACAATTTTACCTGGTTTTCCACTCGTTACTATTATTTGAAACTGGTTTAAGTACTTTACTCTATATTTGCCAACTATTTTTCCTAAACTCTTGAATTACGCTATATCTGAAATACGTCTCGCATTGCATATTTACATTGGGACTGCGGGCGATGACCTGAGACTTTCCATCGCATTGCATTGCATATTTACATTGGGACTGCGGGCTATGACCTGAGACTTTCCCTCGCATTGCATTGCATATTTACATTGGGGTTTGCGGGCTATGACCTGAAACTTTCCCTTGCATTGCATTACATATTTACATTGGGACTGCGGGCTATGACCTGAGACTTTCCCTCGCATTGCATTGCATATTTACATTGGGGTTTGCGGGCTATGACCTGAAACTTTCCCTTGCATTGCATTTCATATTTACATTGGGACTGCGGGCTATGACCTGAGACTTTCCCTCGCATTGCATTGCATATTTACATTGGGAATGCGGGCTATGACCTGAGACTTTCCCTCGCATTGCATTGCATATTTACATTGGGAATGCGGGCTATGACCTGATACTTTCCCTTGCATTGCATTGCATATTCACATTGGGACTGCGAGCTGAGACTTGAGACTTTCCCCTGTATTGCATTGCACGACTATCTACTGATTCATAGGTTGTGCGGAATTGAGATTTATTACATTCGTTCCTTCCGGTTCACTTTACTTTCCGTTAATTATTACTGCCTTACTTAACTGTTAATTATATCTACTTATTTTTGCAAACTCAGTGTAGCCGCAACCTGACCTCGTCACTACTTGACTGGGGTTAGGCTTGGCACTTACTGAGTACCGAATGTGGAGTACTCATGCCCTTTCCTACACATGTTTTCCCCATGTGTAGATCTAGGTACCAGTACATAGCGCTTCGGCTAGGAGTACCCATGCAGCATTCTTGGAGACCGCGAGGTAATTCTTCCGCGTCCGCAAAATCCCACGTGTCCCCGTCTACTCCATCACAGACTTAGTAGATAGCCAGATATACATTTTTTATTTCCGTTGTATAGAGCTTACTTGTGTAAATCTTTTGATTGTGATATTCCGAGTTTTGGGAAAAGTAAAAGTTATAGCAGCCAAGCGGCTAGCTCTTAGTATTATTGTTTCTTTACTGTTTCTATTTCTGTTTTGTCTTACTTCCGAGATTGTTAGGCTTACCTAGTCGTAGAGACTAGGTGCCATCGCAAGATCGTTCGGAGGGTAAAACGGGTCGTGACAAGTTGGTATCAGAGCTAGGGGGTGGACCACCTCAGTCATCTCAGATTCCACATCTTTCACCAGGTCCCCCAGCTATACTTCCAGCCCCAGCTGCTACCCCACCATCTCAGGCAGCTCGAGGTGGAGGTCGGGGAGGCCGAGGTCATCCTAGAAGGGGAGGTCCGACCAGATACTATTCCCTTCCAGCCCGATACGAGGCCATTTCTTCAGATTCAGTTATTACAGGTATTGTCCCCATCTGTCATAGGATGCCTCGGTATTATTTGACCCAGGGTCTACGTATTCATACGTGTCTTCTTACTTTGATTCACATTTGAGGATATCTCGGAGTTCTTTGAGTTTCCCCGTTTATGTTTCTACTCATGTGGGAGATTCTCTTATTGTGGACTGCGTATATCAGTCGTGTTTGATTGTTATCAGTGGTTTTGAGACCAGGGCTGATTTATTATTACTCAGTATGGTAGATTTCGACGTTATCTTGGGTATGGACTGGTTGTCTCCCTCCTATGCTATTCTTGATTGTCACGCCAAGACCGTGACGCTGGCTATGCCAGGATTACCAATGTTAGAGTGGAGAGGTTCCATAGAGTACACTCCCCGCCGAGTCATTTTTTTCCTTAAGGCCCAGCGGATGGTTGGAAAGGGGTGCGACACATATTTGGCTTATGTGAGGGATGTTAGTACTGAGACCCCTACAGTTGAGTCAGTTCGAGTTGTGAGGGACTATCCTGATATTTTTCCAGCTGATCGTACGGGTATGCCGCCTGATAGAGACATTGATTTTGGCATTGATTTGTTGCCGGGCACTCAGCCCATTTCCATTCCTCCCTATCGCATGGCTCCTCCTGAGTTAAAGGAGTTGAAGGAGCAGTTGCAGGAGTTGCTTGACAAAGGTTTCATCAGGCCTAGTGTATCACCTTGGGGTTCTTCAGTGTTATTTGTGAAGAAAAAGGATGGTTCGATGCGTATGTGCATCGACTACCGGCAGCTGAATAAGGTGACAGTGAAGAACAGGTACCCATTGCCCCGCATTGATGATTTATTTGACCAGTTACAGGGTGCTAGGGTGTTCTCTAAGATTGATCTTCGTTCGGGTTACCATCAGTTGAAGATTCGGGAGCCGGATATCCCGAAGACTGCATTCAGGACTAGATATGGCCACTATGAGTTCCTTATGATGTCATAATCCTTGAGCAACTCCAACCACCTACGCTGGCGCAAATTGAGATCTTTCTGCCTGAAAATGTGCTGCAAACTCTGATGATCCGTAAAGATATCACAAGGAACCTCGTATAAATAATGACGCCATATCTTCAGGGCGTGAACAATTGCTGCCAACTCAAGATCATGCACAAGGTAGTTCTTCTCGTGCACCTTCAACTGTCTGGACGCGTAGGCAATCACCCTACCGTCCTACATCAACACTGCTCCTAGGCCAATCCTCGAAGCGTCATAATAGACTATATAGGACCCCGAACCTGTGGGTAATATTAACACTGTAGCTATAGTCAGGGTTGTCTTGAGCTTCTGAAAGCTCTCCTCACACTCCTCAGTCCATATAAAAGGTGCACCCTTCTAGGTCAATCTGGTCATGGGTGCTAAAATGGATGAAAATCCCTCCACAAAACAGCGAAAATACCCGGCCAAACCGAGGAAACTGCGAATCCCAGTAGCTGAAGACGGTCTAGGCCAACTCTGCATTGACTCCACCTTCTTCGGATCTACCTTGATCCCATCCGAAGATACCACATGGCCTAAGAATGCCACAGAATCAAGCCAAAATTCACACTTAGAGAATTTGGCATACAACTTCTTCTCTCTCAAGGTCTGAAGCACGGTCCTCAAGTGCTGCTCATGGTCCTCCCTGGACTGAGAATATACCAGGATGTCGTCAATGAATACGATGACGAAAGTATCAATATACGGCCGAAATACAATGTGCATCAGGTGCATGAAGCCTATGCCTCCGCTCTAGCCGGTGCTCGGGCTGCACTACGTGCTCGTCCCCTCCCCCGGCCTGGGATGTAGCTGGGGCTATCGGAAGTAGTCCCGCATGAGACAGAGTGCTGAAAGCACTCATGAACTGGTCCAAAGTCTCCTGGAGGGCTGGAGTAATAGTAGGAACCTCCGGCGCCCCTCCAATTGTGGCTGCTGGGGGATCCTCGGCCTCCCCGACCTCCACCTCGAGCTTCCTGAGATGGTGGGGTAGAAGATGGGGCTGGAAGTATAGTTGGGGGACCTGGTGGAAGAGGTGGAACCTGATATGACTGAGGTGGTGCACCCCTCTTACATCTGGGGCAATCTATGATCATATGACGAGGGTAACCACACCCAAAACAACCCCTCTGAGAAAGTGGTTGCTGCTGCTAACTCTGAACTGGCCTACTGGGCTGGCCGGTGATAGCACCTCGAGCAGGTGGCACCTGAAATACTGGTGGTGCATAATAAGGCTCCCGAGGTCTAGGAGGAGCTGGAATACCACTGGCTGCTGGGAGAGCTGAATGAACTGGGCGACTCACAAAACCCCTACCAAAACGTGCTGCAGATGCACAGGCTCCTGTAAAGTGGCCGGTCTCTCGAGACCTCTTGGCCTCTCTCTCCTCCCTGTCCCAGGCTAACATACTCTCAATCCTCTGGTAAATGCTCACGGCCTGCTGGTAAGTGATATCTGTCTCTAGCTCTCTGGCCATGTTAGTCCGACTACTGGGATGGAGCCCCTCAATAAAGCGTCAGACTCTCTCCCTGACAGTAGAAACCAAAGCTGGTGCATGACGTGCCAAGTCACTGAAATGAACTGCATACTTTGACACAGTCATAGTACCCTGGCGTAGCTGCTGAAACTCCGCACGCCAAGCATCCCTGAGACTCTGAGGGACAAACTCGAGTAGAAACATCTCCGAAAACTGAGCCCAAGTAAGTGAGGCTGCCTCGTCCGGACTACTAATCTCAAAAGCACGCCACCACTAAGAGGCTGCTCCCCTCAGCTGGAAAGCAGTGAATGAGACCCCACTCGTCTCCACGATACCCATAGTGCGGAGAATGCGATGACACTCCTCAAGAAAACCCAGAGCGTCATCTGAAGCTAATCCGCTGAACTCAGGTGGGTGGTACTTCTTGTACCTCTCAAGACGGAGCTGCTCAGACTCCGATGCAGCTGCTCTAACCTCATGCTGAACTGGATCCGTTGGAGGCATAGGGATATACTCTGGAACCTGCCCCATATGAACCCTTTGATCAAGAGTACGGGCTGCGGGAGTCTGTGCCCCTCCCCCGGCCTGGGATGTAGCTTGGCATGTCTTCGTGCAGCAGAGAGGCCCTTAGCCTTGGATGTTCAGTCCTCAGCCAGTCAGTTTGTGAGACTGGATCTTTCTGAGCCTCACCGGGTATTGGCTTGTGTCGTTACTCAATCTTCTCTTTATGACCGCTTCGGGTATCTCCTATGAAAGGCGTCATGAGATTAGGGAAGAAGGATAATCTAAGTCCGAGTTTCATTGGCTCTTTTGAGGTGTTGCAGCGGGTTGGGGAGGTTGCTTATGAGCTGGCCTTGCCTCCCAATATGGAAGGGGTTCATCCGGTATTCCACGTTTCCATGCTTCGGAAGTATCACGGGGACCCGACCAATGTTTTGGATTTCAGCTCAGTCCAGTTGGACAAGGATCTATCATATGTTGAGGAGCCTGTGGCTATATTGGACAGGCAGGTCATGAGGCTCAGATCGAAGAATATTGCCTCAGTCAAGGTTCAGTGGAAGGGTCATCCGGACGAGGAGGCGACTTGGGACACCGAGCAGGATATGCAGAGTCAGTACCCTCATCTTTTCACAGCTTCAGGTATGTTTCTATGCTCGATCGAGGACGAACGATTTTCTTAAGAAGGGGAGAATGTAACGACCCGGTTGGTCATTTTGAGAGTTAGCCCCCCGATTCCCTAATAACTGCTTCTCCCATGTCTAATTATGTTAATGGAACTTGTCGGAGCGTTGAGTGGTGAAATTTGGAGTGATTTAGGACACATAGTCCTTTAATGTGAATTTCGGCTTTAGAAATCGGACTGTAGCTAGATCTATATAAAGACGGATTCGTAATGGAATTTCTTCAACTCCGTTAGCTCCGTTGAGTGATTCCGGGGTTAGGAGCGTGTTCGGAATGTGTTTTCGAGGTCGGTTATAGATTTAGGCTTTAATTGGCAAAAGTTAGAATTTCGGCGATTTCGGCCGATAGGTGAGATTTTGATATCGAACTCGGAATAGGATTCCGAAAGCGACAGTAGATCCGTAATGTCATTTATGACATGTGTGCAAAATTTGAGGTCATTTGGACGAGTTTCGACGTGTTTCGGCGTCGAATGTGAATTCTTGAAAATTCCTAAGTTCTTATGCTTGAATCTATGCATAATTGATGATTTTGATGTTATAGGATGTGTTTTTAAGGCCGACCAAGTTTGAATGAGGTATTCGGGTCAGTTGGTAGGTTTGGTTGAGGTCCCAGAGGCCTCAGGGTTGTTTCGGATGCCCAACGGGTGAAATTGGAGCCTTATGTGCTGCTGAACCAGACCTGTTTCTGGTGTCTCGCACCTGCGATGGTTTTTCTGCAGGTGTAGACACGCAGGTGCGTCCGGCCTGGTCGCAGGTGCGGTTGTGAGTGGGGTGGCCAGTGGTCGCAGGTGCGACCAAACGACCGCAGGTGATCTTAAGTGATTTCCGCACCTGCGATGGAATTTTCCGCAAGTGCGGCACCGCAAGTGCGGTTAAAGGGACCGCAGGTGCGAGATCACTGTGTTGTTTATTCCAAAATCCGAGGGTTTGAAATTCATAAGTCTAAAATCATTTGAGAGTTTGGGAATTGGCGATTTTCAGTGGGTTTTGAAGAGAAAGATCATAGGTAATGTTTTCTAATCCTAATTCATTGTTAGACCATTAACCCACATCATTTTCCTTAATTTAATTAACAAAAATGGGTGAAAACCCATGGAAACTTGATGAAACTCCCCAACCAAATATCTGAGAATTTAGGGAGTTTTTGACATCGGATTTCGATGATTCTTGTTCGAGTGAGTTCGTGAGTGAACGGGTGTCCGGAAAAATATAACTTTACCCGATTCTGAGACGTGGGCCCCAGGAGCGTTTTGGTCAAAATTTCTAATTCCGCGTATTAACTTCGTATTAATTAGTTATTGTGATTTCTTGAAATGATATTTACCTTATGCAATCGAATTGAATAGATTTGGGCCACCCGGAGTTGGATACTCGTGGCAAGAGCGTGATTATTGGTAGATTAGCACAGTCGAGGTAAGTGGCTTGCCTAATTCTGTGTTGGGGAATTTCCCTTAGGCATTTATAACTGACTTTTGATATAAAAACCCCGTGTACGTGAGGTGACAAGTACGTGCACGGGATATTTTCACTAATTCCATTGTTTCCTTCTATTACATACTTCATCTTAAATTCCTATTATTCCTGTTAATTGGTTTACTGAGTAGTGACTTAAGAGTTTATCAAGTCAAACAATTTTACCTGGTTTTCCACTCGTCACTATTATTTGAAACATGTTTAAGTACTTTACTCTATATTTGCCAACTATTTTTCCTAGACTTTTGAACTACGTTATATCCGAAATACGTCTCGCATTAAATATTTACATTGGGACTGCGGGCTATGACCTGAGACTTTCTCTCGCATTGCATTGCATATTTACATTGGGACTGCGGGCTATGACCTGATACTTTCTCTCGCATTGCATTGCATATTTACATTGGGACTGCAGGCTATGACCTGAGACTTTCCCTCGCATTGCATTGCATATTTACATTGGGACTGCGGGCTATGACTGAGACTTTCCCTCGCATTGTATTGCATATTTACATTGGGACTGCGGGCTGAGACCTGAGACTTTCCCTTGTATTGCATTGTACGACTATCTACTGATTCATATGTTGTGCGGAACTGAGATTTATTACATTCGTTCCTTCTGGTTCACTTTACTTTCCGTTAATTATTACTGCCTTACTTAACTGTTAATTATATCTATTTATTTTTGCAAACTCAGTATAGCCGCAACCTGACCTCGTCACTACTTGACTGGGGTTAGGCTTGCTACTTACTGAGTACCGAATGTGGAGTACTCATGCCTTTTCCTGCGCATGTTTTCCCCATGTGCAGATCTAGGTACCGGTACATAGCGCTTCGGCTAGGAGTACCCAGACAGCATTCTTGGAGACCGCGAGAAAATTCTGCCGCGTCCGCAGAATCCCACGTGTCCCCGTCTACTCCATCACAAACTTAGTAGATAGCCAGATATACATTTCTTATTTCCCATTGTATAGAGCTTACTTGTGTAAAGCTTGTGATTGTGATATTTCGGGTTTTGGGAAAAGTAAAAGTTATAGCAGCCGAGCGGCTAGCTCTTAGTATTATTGTTTATTTACTGTTTCTATTTCTGTTTTGTCTTACTTCCGAGATTGTTAGGCTTACCTAGTCGTAGAGACTAGGTTCCGTAGCGAGACCGTTCGGAGGGTAAAACGGGTCGTGACAATATCAATACATGTGAATATAAAATGCAGTACACATACAGTACAATCTCTTTGAATATATATCAATTCATATGTAATCTGCTGAATACATATGAATACAAAATGTAGATCACGTACAATACAATCTCCAGAATATATTTGAATACATAATTATTCTCCTGAATATATTTGAATACATGTGAATATAAAATGCAGTACACATATAGTACATATGAATACAACTTTCATATGTATTAACCTTTATGCATATGAATACATATATACATATGAACACGATCTGTTGAATATATATACAACCTGCTGAATACATATGAATACAATCTACTAAAGGATTATTTTTATTAAACTGATAAATGCATAGTGTATATATACTTTGAATACATATGAGTACATACTGCATATATATATATATATATATATATATATACACACACACACACAACTGCTGAATACATATAAATACAACATGCTGAATATTAACTGCTGCACAAAACATTGAAACAACATGAAGATTTGAAATTATAAACTGTTGAATAAACACTGTGAATACAATGCATAAAGTGAATATATGAGTTTTTCTTAACAGAACACCATCTTTACCAAAACAATATTCACATAATACTATCTTCCAAAACTATATTCACCGAAAATTATTCTAAAACTATCTTCACAGAAGTATCCGAATTTGTCATTCGTCTAACAATCTTTACGGGTGCTTCATCGTCGCGTATGGAATTGACGTCTATCTTCTGCATAGCATAGTCCCAAAAAGGGCACCATATCTTTGACGGAGTAAATTGGCATCAAATGTTGTTTGAGGAACCAATCCATAAGTGCTCAAATACTCTGCGTATGCCGCGACATACAACCCAAAGTCCCTGAAAATGTTGATTGATGCAATTAAATAAAACTCATATTATTGGTATTATAAATGATACAAGAATACAAAGAGGAATGAATTCATACATGATCCAAACCGTTTGTTGAGGCACATTCGAAATAAAATCAACTGCAAAGGGATCATTTTGTGTCTTGTCATTGTATGATGGTTCACGAGACCACTATATTCCTTTCTTATCTATGTAGAAATCACTAATTGATAGATATAGAGGTACAAGCTTAGCAAGCTTATCTATCTCAGTGCGCACATAAGCATCTTGGCCTGTTGATCGGTAGGAGGCATATACCTTGATACATCTCTCCTTAAATGAGACAACTGCCAATATCCAATGAAGTTTGTTCTTCAAGTTGACTGGTATCAAGACATTATCAACCGTATGCCATGGCACATTAGCTAGCAAGTTGTAGCCCTTTATGGATTCACATACAACATCTTCTTCTGTGGCTACACTTGCATTACTATCTGTATCATTATACTTGTCGAATATTTCGGCGACTCTTGTCTTGAATATACAATCAACAGTTGTATATGTGAAGTTGGTGGTATGGTTGTACTTTCCCTCCTTCCTCGGGTAGTAGCATATAACATCAATATGTTGTATATAAAATTGAATAAATAACATCAGTAAATGCTGAATACATGTACTTGTTTAACTCTGCATACAGGTTAATACATACTGTTAAATTACATACTAATAAATACATACTACATATAACAAATTTCTAGAAATAACACTTAAAAACAATGAAATTTTGGATAAAATTGTAAAGACCCGACCGGTTGTTTTGATCATATGCACTTTGCTCGGTTGTATGAGGGCATGAGTAGTCCCGTATGATGTATTATGACTTACGTGAATCGTCGATTTTGGTTTTAAGGTTATTTGAAATTGATTTGGAGGAGTGATTCATATCTAGAAGCTTTAAATCTGAAAGGTTTCACCAAGTTTTGACTATTGAGTAATTGATCTCGGATTTAGATTTTTATGGTTTGGTTAGCTCCAGTAGGTGATTTTGGACTTGATATCGCATCCGGAATGTAATTTGGAGGTTCATGGTAGAATTAGGCTTGAACTGGCGAAATTGGAAATTTGCGATTTTTGGCCGGCAGTGGAAAATTTGATATCGGGGTCAGAATGGAATTTCAAAAGTTGGATTAGGTTCATAGTTTCATTTTGTGACGTGTGTGTAAAATTTGAGGTTATTCGGACGTGGGTTGGTAAGTTTCGGCGTCATTTGTGGAATTTGGAAGTTTAGAAGTTCTTAGGCTTGAATCTGAGGTTAATTTGGTGTTTTGAAGTTGTTTTGAGTGTTTCGAAAGTTCGACTAAGTTTGTATCTTGATATGTGACTCGTTTGTATTATTGGTTGAGGTCCCGAGGGCCTCGGGTGTGTTTCGGGTGGTTAACAGATTGGTTTTTGGCGTTGAGAGTTGTTGTTTTTGCTGGTTCTGAACTTCTGGTATGTTTATGCACCTGCGAAAGCCGCATGTGCGAGGTCGTAAGTGCGGAGTGGTGGAGCGCAAATGCAAAAATGGAGGCCAAGGCTGGGAACGCAGGTGCGAAGGATTGGCCGCACCTGCGAGCCCACAGGTGAGAGACCTGGGGCGTAGGTGCGGAGGCTAGGGATTTAAGTGAATTGTGCAGGTGCGATGATTTTGACCGCAGGTGCGGTCCCGCATGCGCGAAAAAAGGGTCGCAAGTGCGAAAAGCCCGGGCAGAAAGTAAAAATTGCACACTTCACGAATTTTGGTCTATTCTTCACCATATTTAGTCAGTTTTGAAGCTTTTAGGAGTGATTTTGAAGATGGATTCAAGGGATATCAGTGAGGTAAGTTGCTTGAGCCCTAGTACTCTTATATAAGGTGATTTTCCATTGTTTAATAATGTAATTAGTGGAAATTAAGGGTGAAAATGAGGGGTTAGGGCTTGGGATTTTGGAGAGTTTGATTGCTGAATTTGAGGGACCAAATGAGGTCGGATTTTGATAAATATGGTATGGTTGGACTCGTGAGTGAATGGGCTTTCTAGTTTGGTATTTTTTGCCGGGTTTCGATACGTGAGCCTGAGGGCCGGGTTTGAGCCGATTTCGGGATTTTGGTCTAATTTGATAGTTTTTCTTGTGGAATTCATTCCATTAGCGTATATTGATGGCAATATACAGATTGTGAATAGACTCGAAACATTTGGAGGTCGAGTCGAGGGGCAAGAGCATCGCGGTATAGAGATTCGACCGGTTTGAGGTAAGTAAAGATTGTAAATCTAGTTTTGAAGGTATGAAACCCCGAATTTCGTATCATTTTACTATTTTGAGGTGACGCACATGCTAGGTGACGGGCGTGTGGGCGTGCACCATTGGGGATTAAGACTTGGTCCGTCCTATAGCAACTGTAAAGTTGCATATTTGGTTGAAACTATATGATACCTATGTGTTTTAGAAAGAATTTCTGTAAATTGGGTTGAATGCCATGTTTAGGCCTTGTGCCAGTGCTACTTGGACCCTTAGGGGACTTTTTCTTACTATCCTCTCACTGTTTTCGACTGAAAATCTATACTCAGTCATTGTTATACTTATTTACTGCATAAATCGATCTTTATTACTCTGTTTTGATGCATATAAATGTTGTTTTGGGCTGAGTACCCTGTATTTACTGAGAGCCCGAGTGGATTGAGAGGTTTATGACTGAGTGAGGACGAGGTCCTGATTGTGAGGATATTTATGAGTGAGGCCAAGGGCCTGATTGTATGTTTATTCATAGGAGCGGGTTGCACATCGCAACATGTTTGATATATGCCGAGGTCCTCATTGATTTATGCCATGATTTGGCTTGATATAGCGCTTGGGATGAAGGAGCTCGTCCGGAGTCTGTACACACCCCCAGTGAGGGAAAGTACCTACTGAGTGTGAGTGCTAGTGCTGAGTGAATGGGAGGCATGAGTGATGGTGAGGTATGCCTAAGGGGCTATTACGAGTGATTGTGAGGTATGCCCGAGGGGTTGTATACGAGTGACTGTGAGGTTTTCCCGATGGGCTGTATATGAGCGATGTTTTGCACGAGGGGTTGTATATGAGTGATGTTTTGTCCGAGGGGCTGTTTATGATTTCATCATTTTTCCTCACCTTTGCATTGAGCCTCTGTTTGAAAATTGTTGGAAAATTTTCTTTAAATGATTTTCACTGGAACTGGGTTTAAACGAGATGATTTGATTCAAACTCTGATCTTAAAAGCATGTTGTATCTTTTTATGAGATTTCATGATGTGGACTTTATATGGTTTATTGATCATCACTACTGCTCAGTATTTATTTAATGTTGTTACTAACTGAGTTGGTGTACTCACGTTACTCCCTGCACCTTGTGTGCAGATCCAGGTGTTTCTGGACGTGGTAGCGAGTGTTGATTTTGTTGTCGTAGGTCTATCGGAGTTAGCAAGGTAGCTGCCTGGCGATCGCAGCCCTGCTCTTCTCACTCTTATCTTCCTATAGTTGTTTTTAGTTGCTTTCCAAACGGTATTAGTCTCAGTATTTCTAGACAGATGTTATAGATGCTCATGACTAGTGACACCCGATGTCTGGATTTTCTTTCCGTATTTGTTAGATTTGAATTACTTACGAAGTTTTATTATTAAATAGCTGAAATTTATCTTTGAAAAATGAAATATTTTTTTGTTTTTGGTTATGAGTCGTCTAGCCTAGTACCTTGATAAGCGCCATCACGACTTGGTTAGTTTGAGTCGTGACAAGTTAGTATCGGAGCCTAGGTTACATAGGTCTCACGAGTCATGAGCAGGTTTAGTAGAGTCTTGTGGATCGGTACGGAGATGTCTGTACTTATTTTTGAGAGGCTGCGGAACCCTTAGGAAAAATCTCACATTCTTGAATTCTTGTCGTGCGAATCCATTGATTCAGCTTGAAGCGTAACTCTTTGAATTTCTTCCATGGATTCGTATGCGCACATGAGCGCTCGATGTTGTGCATCATCGTCTTGTGATTTCCATGGTTGAGGTGCGAGATGTGGTTTTGGCATGTTAAAGATGGGCAGTGTGGAGGACTTGAGGCCGAGTTTTGTCTGTGGCTTGAGTAATGGGATTTTAATTGTGTGAACACGTTCATTTGGGACTTATATGTCTGTTTGTGTCCTTATTTGGTGGGAATTGTGACTAAATGACTATGTGGCGGGTATGATTTGACTGTGACATGAGTTCAGATTTTTCGAATGTGACAAGAAGAGTTTGTTGGAGGTGTATCAAGGATTATTGAGTGTTTGGCTTTTGTATGGATTTGGCGTATGGCCTCGAGTTATGGATGTGTTGAAGGACCTCCCATGTAGTTTAATTGTAGAGTGAAGTAGACCTTCATGTTGTGTTATGAGTTCAGACTTAGGAGATAAAGTGATTGCGTAATAGTTATGATTATGGAGGGGTATAGAGATATATCAGTTTGAGGCTAAGCATATGGGGTTATCTCATGCGGGGTGTCTTGAGGTTGTGTGATCACTATGTCATTTTGTAGCGAGTTCTCTTTTACTAGTGAATTATATGTGTTGCAATTTCAGTTCGAATCGCTTACGAGAGTTGGCTTGACTGCTACAAGGATGAATGCGAGATTTGTAGATGATTTGAGATATTAGATGGTTTGTGTTATATAAGCTTATGAAAGAATTAGTTGAATCTCACTGTGGTATTGTGGCAGTAATAGCGTATAGGCATTGTAAGTTATTGTTTGTTTTGATCTATGGCTTTGAGCCAGGTGGGGGAGTCTGCTATTGAAAAGTTGATTGCACGATTATGTGTTGTATTGGTTTCAGTTCGAGGTATATTGGTGAATCAGTTATGACTTGCAGGAGTGAAGTTTGAGAATGACTCGAGTAATGGAAATTTCTGGATACATGTTGTATTATACTCTGTGGGTATATGGGTTTTATTGAATGATTGAGTTGTTATTGTAAAGGATGTTGTGCGCGTGGAGTAGGAATTTTCTTGGTTGCTTAGGGGTGTGGGTTACTCCCTTGGGTGTCGATGTGCTAATAGGGGCACAGGTCGTTCGGTCCGCTTGGTCGGTTTAATTGGGATTTGAGCAGAGTAAATGACTCTCGAGAATGGTTCTAATGGATTCAAGATTTATATGTAGCAATTGGGAATCTTCAAGATGTGTATTTGGCTAGAATTTAAATTCACGTTGGATGGTGTCAAGACTTGTGGCATTTCTATATCATTATGGATTCCACATTTCAGTATCAGGGAAGTGAAAGGATAGATTAAATTCATATAAGGTCCCTTCAGAGTGAATGTCTTGGTTATGGTACTTTTGTGGGTGCTTAAAAAGGGATAAAATGGTTTATGAGCCTTAGGGCGGTGTGGTTTTATGATAGGGTCTCGTGTAGTGAGTTCTGGTTAAGGATAGTAGTGTTCTAGCAAGAAGAAGTATCAATTTGAAAGCAATTCGGAAGGAACTCAGAGAATAGGACATCTTGGTAGTAGGTCGGTTCGTAGGGTGCTCATGACGTGGCGAGTTTCTACATGTGTTTTGTGGCGAGACTCTTGGGTTTTGACGGCCTGCGTAGCTTAGTTCAGTCAAAGGGATCTAGCCCTGACGGGTTGGTTAAGTGAAATGGGTTTTGGAGGGTTGTTGATGGTCGCTACCATTGTTCGAGATGTATACTTCCTACTAGTGTGTGGGGCATGTGGCGTATTGTAATTTTCTCCAAGATGAATCAAATGGAAAGTTCTTAGCTAATTGAGTATGTAGTTGCTCGCGACTCAGAGTTGATTTAGAGATTTTTCGTATCTTTCAAATGGTGGCATAATGGGTGCTCTGTGTGGTGTAGTATTGATATTTGCAGGTGCAAGGTCACGATGCAGTTTTGAAAGGATTCTTAGGCAGCATGGACGATCTCATATGATCAGATAAATGATATTACTACTAGATATGGCTTGATGAAGGTGTAAGTTTCAGAGGGGGCACTGTATTTTGATTTATGAATACTTCATGGGTGTGGCGGCACTCTCCTAGTTGGTCGGCTGCGAATATTGAAATTTTTCCTTGTGGCACGGAAGGATTATACGAGTATTCCTCGTGGTATGATCGTGTATTGAAGAAGTGATAGACACTCTGGCGGTGGAGTTGGGATCAGATATGGTAGTACGTGTGTTCTATGGGCTTGGAGACCGGGAGTTCTCAGGAGCAGATTGTTTCCTAGTTGTGGGCTGTGAGGTTGTGGCCGAACTAGTCAAGTGATAGTGTGTTGTGATTCAGTTATTGTGGACTTTCAAAGGGTTATTTTTCTAATGTTGATGACCAGATTGATTTGGGGTTCCTTAGTAGGCCCAATTTGGATAGGCGTTTTGCACCGGGTCGGATTTGTTGACTCAGAACTGCTATTGTTGAGGGATGTACCATTCAGTTGCTATTGAGTTTATTCATGCCCGAAAATGATTTATGAGTTACTCTGCTATGTTACGAGGAGTTGTGGTTCGTTGGTTTTAGGAAGTGCGGTTCTGTTGTGATCTTATAGCGGAATTTGAGTGAGATGAGTAATTGGGTATTGCATGATTGAGGGCGTATTGATTATGTTCTTTCGGGTTTCGTGTGGCATCGTATCGTCTGATTTTCTATGGTTATGGCAATGCACTTGGGCACTTGATGTCGAATTTCGCGTGGTTATTGATTTTTTCCAGCAAGACGGAGCGAGGTATGTGATATGGACCAGCGATTGGATGGGGTCACGAATTGCATCGAAGTTATGTTAAGAGATGACCCCTTGTGTTGGATTCGTGTGTTTTGATTCTCCGGTGTGTTCTAGGCTCTTAGCATGGTGTCGTGATGGTACGTGTTAAGCTGGCAGATCAATCCTCTTGTTGAGGCACTTTCAGGGTTGAGTACATTTGGATGGTTTCTTATTGGTGCACGGATTGCACGGGTTGTGGCTTTAGATTGTATTGATGTGTCATGACACAAGAGTGATTATGTTATATGGGATAAGTTCATTGTACCTAAAATGGGTTCTATCAGTTTTGTTGTGGTATATTTGGAAGGATAATATCGGGAGTCGGCTTAGGCAATCTGCCATAGTTCCTATCGAAAGAGAGGGAGTTCCACTACTTGTTGATCCGACGAATGGTTATGGGTTTCTATGTGTTTCTCTCATCATTAGCAGTATATAAAGGTGTTAGAATGGGGCTTCATTCGATAAGGGGTGTATTACTGGCATTGGGTTGTTTAAGCAACTATTATGGTCAGAAATTATTGCTATGAGTGTTTGAATTATGTGGTATGTCATTTGATTTCAACTTGGGTTATGACTATGACTTGATACAGTTTGTTCAGACTTATACAGTGTATGGATGCGAGATTATGATCTTATAGGAATATCGGAGGTAGAAATTGGATTCTAAGGCTTATGGGCTAGGGTGGATGAAGGAATTTCAGTTATGTTGTGTTATCAGATCTATGTGGGGTAGGGTGACGTGGGATCACCCATGGGTATGAGCGTGGTAAGGTTGTGCGGCGGTTTGATGGTTTTGAAAACAACTCTGGGCATGTCCGAAGACAAACATATGTTTAAATGGGGGAGGATGTAACGACCCGACCGGTCATTTTGAGCATCTGCACTTTGCTCGATTGTTTGAAGGCATGAGTAGCCATGTATGATGTATTATGACTTACGTGAATCGTCGATTTTGGTTTTTAGGCTATTCTTAATTGATTTGGAGGAATGATTCACAACTATAAGCTTTAAATCTAAAGGTTTGACCAAGTTTTGACTATTGAATAATTGATCTCGGATTTGGATTTTTATGGTTCAGTTAGCTTAGGTAGGTGATTTTGGACTTAGGAGCGCATACTGAATGTACTTTGGAGGTCTGTGGCTGAATTAGACTTTAATTGGCGAAATTCTAAATTTGGCGATTTTTGGCCGACAGTGGAAAATTTGATATCGGGGTCGTAATGGAATTCAAGAAGTTGGAGTAGGTTCGTCGTGTCATTTGTGACGTGTGTGTAAAATTTGAGGTTATTCGGACATGTGTTGGTAAGTTTCGGCGTCGTTGGTGCAATTTGGAACTTTAGAAGTTCTTAGGCTTGAATCCGAGATAAATTTGGTGTTTTGATGTTGTTTGGAGTGTTTCGAAAGTTCAACTAAGTTTGTATGTTGATATGTGACTTGTTGGTATTATTGGTTGAGGTCCCGAGGGCCTCGAGTGTGTTTCGGGTGGTTAATAGATTGGTTTTTAGCATCTAGAGTTGTTGTTTTTGCTGGTTCTAGACTTCTGGTGTGTTTCTGCACCTGCGGAAGGGGAGCCGCAGGTGCGAAGTAGTGGAGCGCAGATGCGGAAAATGGAGGCCAAGGCTGGGAGCGGAAGTGCGAAGGATTGGCCGCACATGCGAGCCCGCAGGTGAGAGACCTGGGGCGTAGGTGCGGAGGCTGGGGATTTAACTTTTGTGCAGGTGCGAAGATTTTGACCGCAGGTGCAGTCCCGCATGCTCGAAAAAAGGCCGCAGGTACGAAAAGCCCGAGCAGAAAGTATAAATTGCACATTTCACGAATTTTGGTCCATTCTTCACCATATTCAGTCGGTTTTGAAGCTTTTATGAGTGATTTTGAAGATGGATGCAAGGGATATCAGTGAGGTAAGTTGCTTGAGCCCTAGTACTCTTATATAAGGAGATTTTCCATTGTTTAATAATGTAATTAGTGGAAATTAAGGGTGAAAATGAGGGGTTAGGGCTTGGGATTTTGGAGAGTTTGATTGCTGAATTTGAGGGACCAAATGAGGTCGGATTTTGATAAATCTGGTATGATTGGACTCGTGAGTGAATGAGCTTTCTAGTTTGGTATTTTTTGTCGGGTTTCGATACGTGGTCCTGAAGGCCGAGTTTGAGCCGATTTCGGGATTTTGGTCTAATTTGATAGTTTTTCTTGTGGAATTCATTCCATTAGCGTATATTGATGGTAATATACAGATTGTGAATAGACTCGGAGCATTTGGAGGCCGAGTCGAGGGGAAAGAGCATCGCGGTATAGAGATTCGACCGGTTTGAGGTAAGTAAAGATTGTAAATCTAGTCTTGAAGGTATGAAACCCCGAATTTCGTATCATTTTACTATTTTGAGGTGACGCACATGCTAGGTGACGGGCGTGTGGGCGTGCACTGTTGGGGATTGTGACTTGGTCCGTCTCGTAGCAACTGTAAAATTGCATATTTGGTTGAAACTATATGATGCTTATGTGTTTTAGAAAGAATTTCTGTAAATTGGGATGAATGCCATGTTTAGGCCTTGGGCCAGTGCTGCTTGGACCCTTAGGGGCCTTTTTCTTTCTATCCTCTCACTATTTACGATTGAAAATCTAGACTCAGTCATGGTTATACTTATTTACTTCATAACTCAGTCTTTATTACTCTATTTTGATGTATATAAATGTTATCTTGGGCTAAGTACCCTATTTTTACTTAGAGCCCGAGTGGCTTAAGTGGTTTATGACTCAGTGAGGCTGAGGGCCTGATTGTGAGGATATTTATGAGTGAGGTCGAGGGCCTGATTGTATGTTTATTTATGGGAGCGGGCTGCACTCCGCAACATGTTTGATATAGGCAGAGGGCCTCATTGATTTACGCCATGATTTGGCTTGATATAGCGCTTGGGCTTAAGGAGCCCCTCCGGAGTCTGTACACACACCCCAGTGAGCGCATGTACCTATGGAGTGCGAGTGCTGAGTGACTAGAAGGCATGAGTGATGGTGAGTTATGCCAAAGGGGTTGTTACGAGTGATTGTGAGGTATGCCCGAGGGGTCGTATACGAGTGATTGTGAGGTTTGCCCGAGGGGCTGTATATGAGCGATGTTTTCCCCGAGGGACTATATATGATGATGTTTTGCCCGAAGGGCTGTTTATGATTTCATCATTTTTTCTCACCTTTGCATTAAGCCTCTATTTGAAAACTGTTGGAAAAATATCTTTAAATGATTTTCAATGGAACTGGGTTTAAACGAGATGATTATTCAAACTCTGATTTTGAAAGCATGTTGTATCTTTTTCTGAGATTTCATGATGTGGACTTTATATGCTTTACTGCTCGTCACTACTGCTCAACCTTTTTTTACTGTTGTTACTTACTGAGTTGGCGTACTCACGTTACTCCCTGCAACTTGTGTGCAGATCCAGGTGTTTCTGGACGTGGTAGCGAGTGTTGATTTTGCTGTTGTAGATCTATCAGAGTTAGCAAGGTAGTTGCCTGGCGATCGCAACCTTGCTCTTCTCCCTCCTATCTTCCTATAGTTGTTTTTAGTTGCTTTCTAGACTATATTAGTCTCAGTATTTTTAGACAAATATTGTAGATGCTCATGACTAGTGACATCCGATGTCTGGCTTTTCTTTCCGCATTTTGTTCTATTTGAATTTCTTACAAAGTTTTATTGCTAAATAACTGAAAGTTATCTTTGAAATTGAAATATTGTGTTATTTTTGGTAATGAGAAGCGACTTGCCTAGTACCACGATAGGCGCCATTACGACTAAGGCTGTATTGTGGTTCGGGCCCAGGCCCGCCAACCCATATGGGTTTTGGGCTAAACGGGCTGGCCCGTATGGTCCGGTCCTAAGAGCCCACAGTGGGCCGGTCCTGTATGGTGAGACCGTGAGCCTGGGACCGTTTAGCCGGGGACCAGCTCCCATTCGTGGGCCGATTCTAACAGGCCTAACGACTATTTTTTTTTTAAATTTGCCAACGGTTGGAAATTTAAAAAAATAGCCGTTAGCCTGCCAATTTAGCCGTTTGGAACTTTCAAAAATAGCCATTTGCCCACCAAACTTTATTTTAACCCCAATGTTTTTATAATTACACTTTTTCCCTATTCTCAACTTTAAATACCCCCTCGTTCTTTTATTTTTTCTCACAAAATCATCAATCTCTCTCTAATTTTCTTCTATAATTGCTCACTTTATTAATTGCAATTTGTGAAAAATTGTCAAGTTGGTGAATTGAAGGATTCAAGTCTTCAAGTTTTCAACGATATACAATTTTCAAGAAGTTGTTCGTCAATTCGGTAAACTTGTTCCAACTCTTAAGTTTTAATATTATAGTTTTGTTTATTTTACTTTGTATAATTATAATTAATATGGCCTTTTCTTTGAAAAGAATGTTCGGTAATAAGGGAAAATCAAAAATTGGTGAATCTAGTTGCCAAGCTACTACTCCCCCGGCTCCCCAACACAAACTTGTTACCCGTCTTCCTCCACCTATTATTCTTGATAGTGATAACCCTTTATTTCAATTTACCGATAGTCAATTTTACCATGATATTGCACCAGGTGAACAATTAAATGATGAATATATGAATTCTCTTTATGGTAACCCAACTATTGATGAAAATGATGATGAAAATATAGATTTAGATGAAACACAACCGCATGATGATACACCTACTAGTCTTGTTGTTGAATTTAACACAACATATATTAATCCAAATGATGTCCCGCCTGACCCTCCTGTAATAACCCCTACTTTTAATAGACAACCTTCTAAACGGTGCAAAACATCTCTTGTTTGATACTTCTTTATTCAACTAAGAGATCAAAATAAGGCTAAGTGAAAAACTTGTGGAACTTTGATAGCTCATAAATTTACTGGAGACCGTAGCAGTACGAGTAGTTTGAATAGACACAAAAAGGCACACCCTAGAGATAAATCTAGATTTCTTCAAATGAAATCTGCAAGAGGGGACAAGTCTAGGTACTCGGGTTAACCCTAGTACCGGGTCAAATCTAGTTCAACCAGGAATTAACACTGTTACCAGTGACATTTTATATTACGATCCAAATAAAGATCGTGAAGAATTGGCAAAAATGGTTACTGTTATGTGCTTAACCTATAGTTTTCCTTCTAACCCTCACTTTGTGCATTATATTAGAAGAGTTTGTAATCCTACTTATAAAGGATGGCTTCGCACAACCGTAAAGAGCGATATTTATAAATATAAACATGAATATGAACAATATTTGCTCTATTTATTTACTCATATATATTATCGCGTTGCTATTACTACTGATATTGGTAGAAGTGGTAATGACTGTGATTATCTTACTGTTACCAGTCATTGGATTGATGAGGAATGGATAATGCAAAATCGCATTATTGCTTGTAGAATAATTAATTCACGTCACACAGGGAAGTTTATTGCTAACACAGTTGCAGATATTTGTAGATATTTTTGTATTAGAGATAAAATAATGTCAGTTTCAACGGATAATGCTTCTAGTAACACTAATGCTATATTCTTGCTTACAACTACACTAAATCCTGCATTTAGTAATATTTTTCATGTTAGATGTATTTTTCATATTTATCATTTAATCGTCGGTGATGGTATACAACAACAACAACAAGTCCAGTTTGATCCCAACATGTGGGGTCTGGGGAGGGTAGTCTGTACACAGACCTTACCCCTACCTAATGCAGGTAGAGAGGTTGTTTCCGATAGACCCTCGGCTCAGGAAGGGCAAGAAGAAGAAGAGGAAAGAAAAAATTAAAAAATAAAAAATAAAAATGGGAGTACAATACCTGAGGCTTTTAAATGTTAAATAAAAAATACCATCGTCGGTGATGGTATGAAAATTTTAAATGTTGAAATTGAAAAGTTTAAAATGGCTCTTAATTGGCTTTATTATTCAAACCGTAGAAATAGACTTAGAGAATATTTTAAAAAATGCGATGAATTTGGCCTTATAGAAAGAAAGGTTCCTAAACCTTGTCCGACTAGATGGAATTACATGTATGAAAGTTTAGTTGTTGCATATGAATATAGAAACCCAATAAACGCAACGTTTAATGCTCATGTTGGTGGTGATGATGATGATGATGAACAACTTACAAATCAGGATTGGACTAATAGAAAAATTTCATGTTGCTACAAATGAATTATCTGGGCAATATTATCCTACTATTTCTAACTGTTTAGTTTATATTGCAGAACTTACAAATTTGTTTACTCAATTTTCAGAGAGTGGGGTAATTTATGAACTTGCTATTGATTCTATGAGAGAGAAGTTTAAAAAATATTTTTTCCCTATCCCTCCTATTTATGGTGTTGTTGCCATGTTAAATCCTACTATGAAATGATGAGGTCCTCACTTTAGGTATACAAATATTTATAATGTTTTAGCACTTTCAGATGAGAAAATGTCTACACTTGCAGATGCAAAAGCCTCAATTAAAATAAATGCTCAAACAATTTATAATGCTTATCAACTTGCCTTAGATCATGCTAGACCAAATGTTCAAACTCCTACTTTGTCTAGTTCGCAATCATCTAAAAGAACCGCGAGACTAAAAGCACTTAGTGCTTGGACGGGGGTCAGGGGTTCTCAAGGTGAAAATATTGGTGATAGTTCACAACTAAATGAGCTTCAAGTTTATTTGTCACAGGAACTTGAATCAGAGAATCCTGATGGCTCCTTTAATGTTTTGGAATGGTGGAAGGACAAAGAAAAACACTATCCGGTTCTTTCAAGGATGGCTCGAGACATTTAAGTTTTCAATCTTCAACAGTGGCATCGGAGAGCGCTTTCAGTCAAGCGAGACTTCAAATCGGTGATCATAGAGCGTCTATGAGGGAGAGCTTGGAAAAATCAATACTCTTCAGAGATTGGATCCGTTCGGAATGAAGAAACTTTGGACTTGTTGAATCACAAGCAGAGATAGACGAAGCTTACGAAGAAATTCTAGTGGAACTTGCGGAGGATGCTGCTTCGCCCGGAAGCGGTGATGAACAAGCTTCTTTTCCGCCACCACCAACGGAAATTCCTCCGAACCTTGAAGGATTTATGAAATTTGTAAGAAATAATATGTAGACTAATGTGTAACTTGTATTTTGGCACATCTTCATCACTTTTTTCCTTTTAAATGGTGGTATTAGCACCTTGTTGTGCACATTCCATTGGGGGGAGGAAAACTAAGAAAGATATTTCCATTTTTTGTTAATGTCGTAATAATAAAAATTATAACGCATTCCCTTGAATATTTCTTGACAATTTTTTGTGTTTAAATTTGAATTACAAGATTTAAGTCACAATTATATAATATAATTTACAAGAAATTGCCTTAGATAAAAAAAAATTCAAAAAAAATAGCCCGACCCACTTAGGTTCGTTTAGGCTGTGGGCCCGACCCACTTAGCCCGGGCCCATATGGGCCGGTTACACCCACCAGGACCGTTGATGTCACGACCCCAAATCCTAACAAGTCGTGATGGCGCCTATCGTGGAACTAGGAAAGCCAACCATCACATAACTACTCATTTATTTTAATAAAATTTCTCAAAACTCAATAATAACCAGCATAATAAGTATAAAAATTTCTCTAAGTCTTTAAGCAAGCATAATATAATCCGATAGTGTAAACAAATCTCCCCATAACTGGAGTCAACTGATCACGAGCATCTAAGAATAAGGATAATACTGCTAATGTCATAATACACTGTCTCAGAACAAATACTAAATACTAATGAAGGAAGGGAAATGGAGAAGTTGTGGAAGCTGGACAGCTACCTCGAAATCCCAAAGCTGATGCCGAACGCACGCAAGTGACTACTGCTCAGAACCAGTACCTAGATCTGCACACAGAAAAGCAGGGAGTAATGATGAGTACGCTAACTAGTAATGAAAATAAATCAAGTCTGAAGATAAGAAACACACATCACAAAACACCAATCCACAAAACAGTAAAACACCGAGCCTCCATAAAGTATACATCTAATACATAAGTTTGAAAACCAATTTCCGTAAAAGTCCTTTGAACAAGTATATTTCTCCAAATGTTTCTCAGTAAAAACTCCCAAAATATGAGTTTGAAAGATGAAACGAATCATAATCAAAACTTAGTAAATTATCATTATAAACTGCACCTCGGGCCAAATCATCGCTCATATTCAGTCACTCAGCACCTCACCATCCCTCAGTAACAGTCACTCAACACCTCACCATCACTCAGTAATAGTCACTCGGCACCTCACAGTCACTGATACCTCCCAATCACTTGTCACTCTATATTCGACACTCGCACTCAGTAGGTACTTGCGCTCACTAGGGGTGTGTACAGACTCCGGAGGGGCTCCTACAGCCCAAGCGCTATAAACAAGCCAAATCATGGCATCAATCACTCAAGCTCTTGGCCTCTCTCATATCATAAATATCCTCACAATATTGTCCCTCAGACTCACTCAGCCATACACTCTCTACATGCCACTCGGGCCATAAATAAACAGGGTTCTCGACCCAAAACAGTATTTCATTTCAAGAAATAATATCAATAAACCCTGAGTGTCAAAACAAATTGAGCAAGAAAGACTGAGTGCAAAATCATAATTTATAAGTGAGGAATATCAGTAAAGTAGCCCCCTAGGGGTTAGAACATATCGACATAGGCCCCAAACATGGCTTACAACCCAAATATATCAAAACATAATGATATTGTTTAACATAATCTTTAAAAGCGGTTTCGCAACTCAATAGTTGCCTCAAAAGGAACATATTTCAAAATTTCCAATTCGTGCACACCCCACACTCGTCATCCAGTGTGTGCATCACTCCAAAACCGTGAAAGGATGCTACGTCTGGGGTTTCATACCCTCAGGACATGATTTAAATACATTACTTACCTCAAACTAGCCCGAAAAGCTACTCTGCAACACGCTTTCCCCTCGAATCAACTTCCGAGTGCTCCAAATCTACCAAGTTCAGATTTTTCACATCAAATTATGCTAAGGGGATGAAACTCAATCGAAAGATATCAATTTTAAGCACAAAACTCGAAATTAGCCAAAACTGACCCCCGGGCCCGCGTCTCGGAACTCGACAAACTTTATACCAAGACGATCTTCATCATCTCATGAGTCTGTACATATAAAGAACTCTGAAATCGAAGTCTAAATGACCCCTCAAATCACCCCTAAAAGGTCTCTTAAACTCAAGCCCTAGTTTCCCCTTTTTCCACTGATTTCCCCCAATTAAACACTATTAATTTGGTCCTTAATCACATATAATCGAGTTAATGAGTCCAAAAAGCTTACCTCAATGATGCACAAATGTTTCCCTCTTCAAAAACCCTCAAAAAGCTCGAAACTCGCACAACACTGGTGAAAAGAGGGTTAAAAATCGTGAAGTCCCCTTTTTATACTTTTCTGCCCAGGCTTTCGCACCTGCGGCCAAAATCTCAAACCTGCGGTCCGCACGTGCGCTCAGGTGGACCGCACCTGCGGTTTTTCATTAACCGGGCAATCTCCGCACCTGCGGCTCCACTTCCGCACCTGCGACCTCGCAAGTGCGATCAAGTGTCTGCACCTGCGCCTTTTCCCTAGGCTGGCCTACTTTCGCACCTGCGGGCCCGCACCTGCGGTTTCCCATCCGCAGGTGCGGTTACAACAATAAAATCACACCAGCAGCTGAAAGCTGCATTTTCCAACTCCAAAATTCCCATTAACCATCCGAAATCAATCATGAGCCCCTCGGGACCCTATCCAAATATACCAACACATCCTAAATGATCATTCAAACTTAGTTTCACTCTCGGAACACCCAAAATAACATCAAAACACCAAAATCACATCAAATTCAAGCCTATGAACTTTGAAATTTCTAAATTCCACCAACGACGCCGAAACTATCCAAAACACCTCCTATTGACCTGAAATTTTGCACACTACGAACCTGTTCCAACTTCTGAAATTCCATTTCGACCCCGATAGCCTATTTTCCACTGCCGACCGGAAATCACCAAAGACTAACTTTCGCCAAATCAAGCCTAATTCTACACCGGACATCACAAAAAATATTCTGAACACGCTCCTAAGTACCAAATCACCTAACAAAGCTATCCGAGCCATAATATCTGCATTCCGAAGTCGTTTACCAATAAGTCAGCTCTCAGTTGACTTTTCCAACTATAAAGCTATTTTTAGAGACTAAGTGTCTCGATTCTCACTACAATCATTCTGAACCCGAGACAACCACCTCCACGTCACGACCCCAAATCCTAACAGGTCGTGATGGCGCCTATCGTGGAACTAGGCTAGCCAACCATCACCTTACTGCGCTTTTGTTCAATTAAAATAGTTCACAATTAAATAATAAGCAAACAA
>ML249327.1:13817-87275 GCA_005239495.1 Nicotiana undulata
GTGGCCTGAAGTCCCCCCCGGGTTTGGGGGAAAGGGGCCCCCCCCCCCCCCCCGGCAGCTTTAGCTGGAGGGTAGGAACACGACGTGTCTATTGCTGCACCATCCCTCCAAGAGTCTATAGCCTGGTTCATGAGCATGTTCAACACCTTAGCTGAGGCTGGATTGATTCCATTAGCTCCCGCCACATCTCAGGCTACGGGAGGGGCACAAACTCCTGCAACCTGAAAGTAGAGGGTCCAGGTTGACTTGGCCACATAATTCATTCCCATTCAGCTGGTAGCTCCGGTTCGGCACGAGTATAGGACAACCGCTTCTAAGACGGAGAAACTCGGACTTGAGAGGTACAAGATGTACCACGCACCTACCTTCACCAGATTGGCTACAGATGATGCTTAGAGTTTTTGGAGGAGTGTCATCATATTCTGCATACTATGGTCATAGCAAAGATTAGTGGGGTTTCTTTTACCACCTTCCACCTTAGAGGAGTAGCCTGTCAGTGGTGGCATGCTTATGAGTTGAGTACTCCGGCTGAGGCGGCTTCACTTACATGGACTCAGTTCTCGGACATGTTTTTGAGAGAGTATGTTCCTCAGAGCCACAGGGACTCATGGCGCGCTGAGTTTGAGCAGTTGTGCCATGGTGCTATCATTTTGTCAAGGTATGCAGCCCGCTTCAATGATTTGGCTCGACATGCACCGGACTTGGTTGCCAAAGTTCGAGAGAGAGTTTGACGGTTTATTGAGGGACTCCACCCAGTATCTGGATCAATAAGGACAGGGAGTTGGATATTGATATCTCTTATTAGTAGGTTGTGATTTTTGCTAGGATATTGGAGGGCATGCTTACCCAAGATAGAGAGGAGAGGGAGGCCAAGAGGTCATGCTTACCCGGGATAGAGAGGAGAGGGAGGCCAAGAGGTCTCGAGGGTTTGGCACTTGCAGTGGTACTCGTGCCCCAGCTGCAGTTCGACATGGTAGGGGTTATAAGATCGCCCCATTCATTCAGCTCTTCCAGCCAACAGTGATATTCCGGCCTCTTCTAGGCCCTAGGGGCCTTATTATGCACTGCCAATATCTAGTGTGCCTCCTACTCAGGGTGCTTTTAGCGGCCAGTCCAGCAGAGCTGTCCCGAGTTAGTCACATCAGTCACGCCTTCCGAGAGCTTGTTTTGAGTGTGGCAACATTCACCATATGGTGAGGGATCTCCCCAAACTTAGGAGGGGTGCACCTCCACAGACATCCCAGCCACCACGTGTTCTACTGGGTCCTCAGTCCATGATTCTAGCACAAGCTACTACCCCACTTACTCAGCCAACTCGAGGTGGAGGTTGGGGAGGCGTAGGTTTCTCAAGAGAGGGAGGTCAGGCAATGTATTATTCTCTTACGGCTCGTACAGAAGTAGTTTCTTCTAACTCTCTCATTACAAGTATTTTTCCAGTTTTTCATAGAGATGTGTTAGTATTATTTGACCCAGGCTCTATGTATTCCTATGTGTCCTCTTACTTTGCCCCGAATTTGGGCGTATCTAGGGATTCTTTGAGTTCCGTTGTTTATGTGTCTACTCATGTGGGAGATTCTCTCGTTATGGATCGCGTGTATCGATCGTGTTTGATTGCTCTTAGTGGTTTTGAGACCAGAGCCAATTTTTTATTACTCAACATGGTAGAATTTGGTTTATCTTGGGCATGGACTGGTTGTCGCCCTATTGTGCTATTCTTGATTGTCACGCTAAGACCGTGATGCTAGCTATGCTAAGGTTACCGCTATTAGAGTGGAGGGGTACCTTAGAGTACACTCCTAGCAGAGTTATTTCATTTCTTAAGGCTCAATGAAAGGTTGAGAAGGGGTGTCACATGTATCTAGATTATTTAAGAGATTTCAGTATTGATACCCCTACAGTTGAGTAAATTCTAGTAATGAGGGACTTCCCGGATGTGTTCCCAGCTGAATTTTCGGGCATGGCGCCCGACAGAGATATTGAATTTGGCATTGATTTGTTTCCAGACACTCAGCCTATCTCTATTTCTCCATATCGTATGGCTCCTCCTGAATCGAAGAAAGGAGCAGTTATAAGAGTTTCTTAAGAAGGGCTTTATTCGACCAATGTGTCACCTTAGGGTGTTCTGGTCTTATTTATGAAGAAAAAGAATGGTTCTATGCGTATGTGCATTGATTATCGCCAGCTGAACAAAGTCACAGTGAAGAACATGTATCTATTACCTCGTATAGCTGACTTATTTGATTAGTTACAAGGTTCCAACGTGTTTTAAAAGATTGACTTACGTTCATGCTATCATCAGTTCAAGATTCAGGAGCCAGATATCCTGAAGACTGCCTTTAGAACTCAATATGGTCACTATGAGTTTCTTGTTATGTCTTTTGGGCTGACCAATGCCCCAACAGATTTTATACACTTGATGCATAGTGTGTTTCGACCTTATCTTGACTCCTTCCACATTGTGTTTATTGACGACATTCTAGTGTACTCTCGGACTCGAGACGATCATGAGCAGCACCTAAGGACAGTGCTTCAGACTTTGAGAGAAAATACGTTATATGCAAAATATTTCAAGTGTGAGGTTTGGCTAGACTCAGTGGCGTTCTTGGATCATGTAGTATCTACTGATGGGACCAAGGTGGATCCGAAGAAGGTGGAAATAGTGCAGAGTGGCCTAGATCGTCATCAGTTACGGAGATCCAGAGTTTTCTTGGTTTTGCGGGATATTACCGTCGTTTTGTAGAGGGATTCATCTATTGCAGCACCTATGACCAGGCTGACCTAGAAAGGTGCTCTGTTAAGGTGGATAGAGGAGTGTGAGGAGAGCTTTCAAAAGCTCAAGACAGCTTTGAGTACAACCCCAATATTGGTATTTC
Organism: Nicotiana undulata; assembly: GCA_005239495.1. Taxonomy (NCBI): domain Eukaryota; kingdom Viridiplantae; phylum Streptophyta; class Magnoliopsida; order Solanales; family Solanaceae; genus Nicotiana; species Nicotiana undulata. Next base: position 16,691 of record ML249327.1, read on the forward strand.
CTACAAGTTCGGATCTTACACTGTATATTGTGAAGCGTCGTGGATTGATCTCGGTGCAGTGTTGATGCTGAACGGTAGGGTGATTGCCTACGCGTGCAGACATCTGAAAGTGCATGAAAAGAACTATCATGCACCGGACCTTGAGTTAGAAACTATTGTTCATGCCTTGAACATTTGGCGGCACTATTTGTACAGTGTTCCTTGTGAGATTTACACCGATCATCAGAGTTTACAGCATTTGTTCAAGCAAAAGGATCTTAACTTGCGTCAGCGGAGGTGGTTGGAGCTACTTAAGGACTATGATATCACCATTTTGTACCATCCGGGGAAGGCCAATGTGTTGTTCGATATTTTGAGTTTCCTGGCAGAGTGTTTGGGGAGTTTGACATATCTACCAGCAGCAGAGAGGTCGTTATCATTGGATGTTCAGACCTTAGTCGGCCAGTTTGTTAGATTGGATATTTTTTAGCCGAGCTGAACATTGGCTTGTGTGGTCTTTCGGTATTCTCTTTATGATCGTATCAGAGAGCGTTAGTATGATGGCCCCCGTCTTCTTGTCCTTAAGGACACGGTTTAGCACAGTGATATGAAGGAGGTCACTAATGGGGATGATGGTGTATTAAGGATGCAGGTTAGGTTATGTGTGCCCAATGTAGATGGTTTACGTGAGTTGATTCTCTAGGAGGCTCACTGTTCGCGGTACTCCATTCATCCGGGTATCGCAAAGATGAATCAAGACTTGAGGCACCATTACTAGTGGAGGAGGATGAAGAAAGACATAATGGAGTATGTGGCATGGTGCCAAAATTTCTAACAGGTGAAGTATGAGCATCAGCACCGGGTGGGTTGCTTCAGACGTAAGAGATTCTAGAGTGGAAATTGGAGCGAATCACTATGTATTTTGTTGTTGGACTCCCACGGACTCAGCGGAGGTTTGATGCAGTTTGGGTGATTGTGGATAGGCTGACCAAGTCAACTCAGTTCATTCCTGTGATGACTACATATTCGTCCGAGAAACTAGCTCGAATTTACATCCGCAAGATTGTCATGCTTAATGGCGTACCGGTATCTATCATATATGACCGATGTACGCAGTTTACATCACGGTTCCAAAGAGTCGTACAACATGAGTTGGATACTCAAGTGGAGCTGAGCACATCATTTCACCCTCAGACGGATGGTCAGTCCGAGCGCACTATTAAGATATTAGAACATATGCTCCATGTGTGTGTGATGGATTTTGGAGGGTCGTGGGATCAGTTCTTGCCACTAGAGGAGTTTGCCTACAATAACAATTATCAGTCGAGCATCCAGATAGCACCATATGAGGCTTTTTATGGTATGTGGTGTCACCCAATGGGTTAGTTCGAGTCGGACGAGGCTAGATGTTTGGGTACGGACTTTGTTCAGGATGCCTTGGACAAGGTGAAGGTGATTCAGGATCGACTTCGCACAGCCCAGTCCAGACAGAAGAGTTATGCGGACCAGAAGGTTTACGATGTGACACTCATGGTTGGAGAGCCGGTTTTGCTTCGGGTATCACCTATGAAGGGCGTTATGGGGTTCGGGAAGAAGGGCAAGCTGAGCCCAAGGTACATTTGTCCTTTTGAGGTATTGTGACGTGTTAGGGTGGTTGCTTATGAGATTGTGTTACCTCCAAGGATAGCAGGAGTTCATCCGGTATTTCATGTTTCTATGCTCTGGAAGTATCACGGTGATCCGGCTCATGTGTTGCATTTCAACTCCGTCCAGTTGGACAAGGATCTATCTTATGTTGAGGAGTTAGTGGCTTTTGTGGACAGGCAAGTCAGAACTTCCAACTTAAAGCTTCCTAGTTGAGACTCATTCTTCAAAATTAATTTCGAATCACCGGAAAACCAAAATCGACTATTCACACAAGTCATAATCATCATTCATTGCTAGTCAATACTTCAAATAGTTGAACGGGATGCAAATGCTTGTTGATACCCAATTTTTCCTTAAATTATTTTTAATTTACATATATACCCTCAAAATCAGGCTTTCATAGCAATTGGTATTTACTATAATTTTCCCATATTTTTATTAATTTATTTTAATTTATCCAGTATTTTATTTCTAATAATTAACTACAAAATTGCATTACAAATGATTTAAAAAAACATTCCTGACTTAATGTATTATTTTTGGTCTCGTTGAGACCAAATTATTTCACAACTAGCCAAATTGGCACTCTTTTGCTATAGTTGCAATAACTTTGCAATTATAGCTTAATCATATGTTTTATACTATTTTTATCCAATAATTAGTCATTTATATTTTTATATACTAATTAATCATTTTAATTTAATTTACTAAGTATCAATTTCAATTTTACAATTATTAGCTATTTTTATAAAAAAATTATCTAGTTTAATTAAGTATTTAACAGCTAGCCCTTTTTATTTAAATTATAGCCTCAATTGAACCGGACCCCTAACCAAATTAAATTAACCCAATACCCAAGCCCAAATCTAACACAACCTGGCCTAAGCACCTGTTTAATCTGAACCGTTGATTAATTTCAATCAACGGTCCAGATCGCCTATTACCATAATTAACCTAAGACTAACCCTCCCCCCCCCAAGGTCTCTCATTCTTTCCCTCTCACTTCAGCCGTCTCTCATCTCTCTCTCATCACTTCAACTCCCTCCAGTCAACCTGGCCCTTCTCCGGTTGTCGCCTTGCCGGAATCCATGGCGATTCCACCACCTACAAGCCTCATGCTTCCCCCCTTTGAACGTGTGTCACTGTTTTGGGGCCTTCAAGTGAACCATAGGCGGTCCACTCACCTCTACGATCTCATGCCATTTTTTCGGCCATCCATGGTCGTCCGAGTAAGAGCTTTACACTTTCCGGTTGAAACCGGTAAGACTACGAGTTTTCTTCTTCCTTTCTGGGTTCTCTTTGTAAACCCTAACTTTAAACCTTCCGATCCTTTTAGATCTATAACAGATCTATACGTATTCTGAGGTTTTTCCATATTTTTTTTAAAAGATCTTCTTGTTTCCCTAAAACGATTCTTCACTTTTTTAAAACTACGGTTTAAAAATCCTTTACAAAACAGTTTTCTTTCTAACTTCTCAGCATTATTTTATGATTCTATCATGTTTAAACGTTATTTGAGCCTTTCCATTTTGTGTAAGTCATTTTTGATAAAAAAAACCCTAAAATTCCTGGGGTCAGTCTATGAGTCTGAGTTTATTTGCAATAGTGTTTACATGTTCTAGCATGACTATTGTGCTTTCTCTATGTGTTTTTGTGATTTCTTACTCTATAATTACTTTTAGGGTTTCTGATTCTTTGTCGCCTCTGCCTAAACTATGATTGTCTACTGGTTCCTTTAATTATTTGCTATTTTCTGATATGAATCCCTAATTTGTTGATTAGGGTTTATGATTTTTGCTTAATATGTGTTATTCCAGTATCATTTTACAATTTTGAATCTTTGAATAGGTATGATTAGTGCTTTATTGATTTTTACACCATACTTTTTACTGATTTTCGAGCATTTTCCTTTGAGAAATACTAATTGCCTGATTTTCGAGTATTTCCTTAAAATTGTGATATTTTCCTTTGAGTAACACTGATTTCCTGTGATTCGAGAATTTCCTTACTAATTTTTAGAATCTGAATCATCTCTTTCCTTATTTCTATGAATAAACATGCTGTCAAATTGACTTTCCTTAATTAGGACATTCTGAATTTTGTCTTAATCACGTGCTCTATACTTTTACTAACCCTTATATGGTAAAATCAGTTTTTCAATTGATTCTCTTTCCTTATTTATCATTGTTTGTATCCGTTTGAATATTGATTCCTTAATTAAAGGGAGTGTTTGTATTAATTGGATTCCAATTGTAATTTACTTCTATAATTGGGGGTGAACTATTATTTGTTACCATACTCTTCTGCCTATTTTCAAAACTATAAGTACTTCTACTCTCTCATTAGCACACACACGAACATACATTGTTCAGAACCCTCTCTTACACACACATATTCTCTCTTGCTCTTCTTTCTGGTTATTTGCTACTCTCAGTCGGCTACAAGACAAGACTGAGTATTATACACTTTAGCTCTTCACTCTGTGTTTATTATCTCTTAACTGGTATGTCCTCAATTTAGTTTAAAGCTTCAAAAACAACATGTTTCTTCTGGTATTTCAATTCATCTTATTTCTACTATGCTTTTACTTATGGTTTTGTTGTTTACCCTGCAATTAGCATGTCTACTAGTATGATTCTTAAATTGTACCTCCTCCCTTAAACTCATTATGTTACCCCCTTAGTACCCCCTCAATATGATTCTGTTGATTCCTGGCATGAACATCTTTATGGCAAAACTACTTCTGTAGTTGTTAGGTTCTGAGTAAGTCTGTTAGGACTTCTCTGATTATAATTTATGTGAAAATCTGTCTGTTGTGTACCTACTCTTATGTGTGTCTTATTTGTCCCCAACCCCCTTACTTCCCTGCTTGAGATTGTTGCAATGGTCCTGTTCTTTGTACTTGTTCTATGTGTGTTGTTTTGTGCTGAGTTTTTGTGATTGCCCTATTCCATTTCCCTTTCAAATTTGTTTTCCCTAAGCAACTCTTCTATTTTTCTATAAACTTATTTCAAAAAAGTTGTTTCAAATCTGTTTTCCAACTCAGTCGTTTCAAAACTATGTCAAGCACTCTCACTCTACTCTTAGAAATCTAGGTTCTGCCCCTCTAATGTTTGACTGCTTTGGGATCCCTATGAGATCCCTCTAAACTCTGATGCATTAGAGCTGGCCCTTCCACACTGCACTTAGTCAGTATGGTTATGAAAATCAGGGTGTGAGCACTGCACGGGATCCCTTGAGGTCCTTAGGGAACTCTGACACACCTGGATTATATGAAAGGCTTTGAAACACTAATGGCATTGAGAACTTCTGGAGATTTTGGGCCTGTTAGTAGGCTCCCTATAGTATAGCTTCTTATTTTCTTTTATTCATTTATGTAATTTGTGCAAATGGTCTGTAATAATTATTGTAAACAACTCTTGGGAATGGATAGTGAAAAGGAAAAGGGGGTAACCATGCATGCTATAGATAGTAATGGGTAGCAACCATGTTGTTAGGTTTATATTCCCTATCCGCGCAATAGAAAATCATGTTTAGGACCAATATGTTCAAAGCCATGCATTAGAGATCATGCTTCCTAGGTTTTATATCCACTGTTTTAGCATATTCATTTGATATTACTGTCATATCACTTAGAAAATCCTGTGCTAGAGAAAAATGTGCTAATAATTGGTATCTTCTACAATTATGTTTCCCGCTACCATGCACGCTTAGGAATCCTGTATTAGGATAAACAACACTAAGATAAACTGTCACTCTTTGCATATTCTAATAATCATGTTTAATGCTGTAATATTTCTGCATATAGAATCCTGCTTAGGATCCTACATATACATCATTTTGCATCTCTACCTGTGCATTAGATACCATGTTTTAGGAATCCATTCATATTCGCTTAAGTGCACCTAATCTAACTATTAATGCATAAAAAGGAATAAAAACAACTTCACTCAGTTTTCGCAATCAACTAGTAATAATTCTATGTTTTGAACGCCTAAAACAGTATGTTTAAGTAACATAAGTTCAAACAATTTTCTTATTTCTGAAAACTGGTATACTGTCTCACACCTAGGCAAGCCTTAGGTGATCAAATGTCAAAAACTGAGTCTGCCTCTTTGCGTATGCTGCCTAATCCTCAACAGGTTTTTTAAATCAGTAGGCAAACGAATTAGGGCCCTTTCTGAGTTATAAAAACAAGTCTGCATATTTGTTTATATTTTGAACTCACCTAGACACCATGCTTTAGGGTTCTAATTTGCAATACTACCCTTAACTGTGTTTGAGTCCTGCTGTCTATTTGCATTACTTGTGGAGGTAAACTTGAGCTTTTTATCTGCTTTTTCTTTGTTCCCACTAATTGCAGTCCTATATGTTTTTGTCTGTCGCCTTAGTATTTTTCCCTTAAACCTGAGGATCGTCCTAGAACTTCCCTTATAGGTAGAGGTCCTAAAATCCTCCAGGACTATTAGGAAGGGACGGGTAACAACACGCAATAGAGGTCGCTGACCAACGCTCGCTTTAATAACATTTACGGGGTGGGAAGGGTAGATATAGATATGATGACCGGTGCGCTAATGCCACGTGTATCCCCTTTTTTAGGAGTGATTACCAGGTATTGTACTGATGTGATCCATATGGCAAACAACCTAGGACTCCCCTATGTGCATGTTTAGATTATAACTCTTTCAAAACCCTGCTTAGGTATTAAATATTTTTCAAGCTTTAGTAACACATGTGTTCTTAGGCTTCGATTCTTTCAAAGTCCTTTACTTGTTTTAAACATTAATTGTCTATTTTCTACGTGCTCAAATTCACAAAGTTGTTTGGCCGGGAACCAAATTTGTGGACTCTGAGGAGTGCCTAACATTTTCTCCTTAGAGTAATTTCAAGCCCTTATCCTTTCTCTGGTTATCTAATCTTGTTTGTAAATGACCCAAATTGGTGTCCTAATGCATCTTAACTCGTTAGGTGGCGACTCTTCGAATCCTTGCATACCCCTTCCCCAAAAGGAAACGAGTTGTCCCAATAATGTCAAAAACCCTGACCGGTCCGAAAGAAGTTTGAAAAAGGGGGCGCGACAGCATGGCGGCTCTGCTGGGGACTTCTAGGCTTTTACCATTTCAAACCACTTTGTGAATTTGTACTTCTTCCCATTCCCCTTATGTGCAATTAATTGTTTATTTCTTTCAAGCATTTAATTTTCTTCAAAGGCAAAACTGACATGTTTCCCTGTTTTTCTTTTTGTAATAGCTTTTTAAATTACAACTATTGTATTTACTGCTTTCAGAATGTGCAAATGCTTGACTACATGCCTTTACTGCTTATTTATTGCATAAATCATGCTCAATATCATACTCCACTCGTGCCAAACAAATCTTATAGCAACACTTGATGAGTGATTGCGCCCTTCGTATTGTATCACCCCTAAATTCGGAAAGGCTTATTTGTGGTAAAACTAGTCAATCAGCAATGCAGTCGACGGTTCCGTGCCTTTCCCCCTTGTGTTGTCTGCTCAAGGGTACCGGTCTAATACCACATAGAAACCTTACTCCGTTATACTGCTACATGCATCATGGTCAAACCTAGTTATGCTAATGTGTTGTCCGCACAATGGCCTTTAAGACAGCCTTGTCCAAAGTCTACCGGGTTTTCACAATCCCAACGGACATCATCACATTATGTGCATTTATTTGGAGAACTAAATGCTTGTATGCTAATCATAGATGTTAAATAGTCGAGTATGGCGGGGGTAAAGTCCTAATCATGTTTACCTTGCATAAATATGAGGCACGAAGACCCTAGATTCGGCATGGTTACCAACATTCACCCAAAGCTTCTGACTTGGTGGGAAGACCTTCATTCTAGTGATAAGACGCTCGTCAAGAAATACTTGGGTAACATACCGTCTCTTCTAGAAATTCAATCCAACAACATGTTGATAGAGGCTGCCACTCTATTCTGGGATAGTGAAGGAGCCGTCTTTCGCTTTGGGGACATTGAAATGACACCATTGCTAGAGGAAATAGGAGGACTGGCAGGATTAGTTTGGGAAACTCCTGGGTTGTTAATGCCTGAAAACCGAACAGGCAAAGGTTTCTTGAAAATGATGGGTTTAAAGAAGAACGCAGAGTTAGAGTGTGTGAAGGAGTCGTACATCCCTTTCGAGTATTTGTATGAAAGGTACGATCATAGCAAGTCATACCTTACCTACCATGACGAATTCGCCATAACATCTTTGGGACATATTCACCGTAGGGTATTTGTCTTCATTGTTTGCTTCCTGGGGTTGATCCTGTCTCCAACAAAGAAAGAAAGGATCCATACTAGGCTAGCCATGGTAACCAAGACATTGATGGAGGGAATTGGTGGGCATACTTTCAGCATCGTTCCTATGATCATCTCAGACATCTATCGAGCCTTAGAACAATGTCAAAGAGGGGCTAAGCACTTCGAAGGCTGCAACCTATTACTACAACTCTGGTTCTTAGAACACCTCCAAAAGGGCCAGTACCGGCAAGAATTTCAGCGAAGGGCATGAAACGACCACATCGCGTTCCATCACCCAAAGCGAATGACATATATTCCTGACAGGTTTGCTCAGCCCGAGACTGCCAAAGAATGGGTAGAGTTCTTCGATAATCTGACCGAGGAGCAGATACAGTCGATGTCCGAGTGGTTTCCAACAGATGAATTCATTGTCAGGTCTAGGGATGCACCGTTCCTGGTACTAATTGGTTTGAGAGGAACATATCCTTACGTCCCTCTCTGGGTCATGAGACAAGCAGGCAGAAAGAATATTATACCAAGGGTCGATAAGATTAGCCATTTCCGAGCCGACTTTCAGGATGATGATACTCCTCACAAGTGCCAAGCCCAACACATGGGCACTATAAGATCATAATGGAAAAGGACACGATCGAACCAGGCAGATACCACGCAGGTTGTACACCTTTCTACTCAGGGTGGTTAAAAGACAACCAGGATGGTCTAGGTAGGCCAGGGTTCATCTGAGGCAACATGATCATAGATGAAAAGGCCGAGGCTCAGGTCAAGTATAATCAACTGCGCAAGAGGATCCGTGAATGCGAGAACGAGCACCATGAAATACACGAAACCAACAAGAGGTTGATTGAAGAATGGAAAAACATGGTCGTTCGTGCCAATATAAAGCTGGGTTACTTGGAGCGAGGCATAGTCGAGCTGGAGGGTAAGATCATCAAGAGGGTTGAAGAATGTCAAAAGGCTGAGGGAAAGGAAGGTGGACATCTAGCAAGAGCATATCTATTGCTAGGACTTCCCGAGCTGGGGAACCTGTTCGATGGAATCAAGGATGCTGAGTCTGAGGAAGGTCCTTCTAGGAACAAGTAGGATAGGATTTCTTTTTCGCTTTATCAATGTAATAAGGCCAACGACCATTAGTGATTTTATTTCTTGCTTATTATTTTAGTGTCGTTTTGGATTCGTCTATTTTACATTAATGAAATGAGGCATTTTAGCATTTCAGTTCTCCAAATTAATTTGTCACTAGGCCTAACTCGGGCACAACGAGGTTCCCAAATTAGGACATGCTTTATACTTTAGCACTATGTGTTTAAATAACGCAATACTTTTTCATGATCCTCACTGACTTGGCTACTTTTGTTTTGTTTTTGTTTTCTTTCTTTTTATTATCCCCCTCCCCAAAGGTTGGTTCGTGCACTCTGGCATCATCGGCATACCATACAAGATCCAGGGGCCCTTCACCCTCTCCTCCTCCTAGTCCCCTCAAAGGCAAAAGCAAAGGCAAAGGGTAAATGGAAGATTCAGGCAATATCAGGAAATAGAATACAGTTGAACGGGTAGAGGCCGCTGATGGCCAGGGTAGTAAAGTTCAGAACGAGGCAATGTCACAGCTAGAGCAAAGGTTATTGAAGCTCCAAGGGGAGCTTGAGCATGTTCGGAATTTGGTGAACTTATCCTTCACACTCAGTGTGCCAGATGTCAACCATCCCAACACCCAAAATCCTATACCTCCTCAAAACACCCCAAACAATTAGAATCATCCCACAGCTCACAACCACACCACACCACTCCACCAAAGAACCAAACTCTTCCACCACAATACAATGCTTGCCACACTCCAAGAAATACTCCACTACTTGTCCCCGAACCACAAAACTCCACAAATGGCCACCTTTATACTCAGGCACCAGGCCATCACAACAACCCCATCTGCGTGGAGACTCTGCCACACTCCGCCCAACCCATCTCATACACACCTGAGTCTAGTGAAATGATTTACTTATCAAGAATTTGGCTGAAGAACTTAAGAAGCTGACTAGCCGAGTTCAAGGTGTCGAGGGAAGCAAGGAAGTTGAGGGGTTGAACTATGAAGACCTCTGCATACAGCTAGATGTCGAACTTTCCGAGGGGTATAAACCTCCTAAGTTCGAGATGTTCGATGGTACAGGTGATCCGAGGGTCCTTCTGAGGACCTACTATGATAAACTGGTTGGAGTAGGAAAGGATGAAAAGATTCGAATGAAGTTTTTCTTGAGAAGCTTAACAGGGCATGCTCTGTCTTGGTACATCTGCCAAGACCCCAGGAAATAGTCAAATTTGGTAAGCATGGCGTCAAACTTCATGGACCGGTTCAGGTTTAATATGGAGAATGCGCCAGATGTGTTCTATATTCAGAATCTTAAGAAGGTTCCCACGGAAACTTTTTGCGAGTATGCTACTTGCTGGAGATCCGAAGCTGCTAAGGTCAGGCCCACCCTAGACAAAGAACAAATGGACAAGTTCTTTGTCTGAGCTCAAGATCCACAATACTACGAGCGGTTGATGGTGATCGAGGATCATAAATTCTCTGATATTATCAAACTGGGTGAAAGAATTGAGGAAGGAATTAAAAGCGGTATGGTTACCAACTATGAAGCCTTACAAGCTACAAATAAGGCCTTACAGTCTGGTGGTGTGTCCAAGAAGAGGGATGTGGGAGCCGTGATGGTTGCACAGAGAACCAAATCCCCATTGAAATATCAAACCTACCAAACACCTCCACTTACATATCAGCCAGCACCTTCACAAACTTACCAAGCACCCCCACCTACATACAAATCAGCACCTCCACTGACATATCACTCCTCTCCCCCACCTACCTACCAGCCGCAATCTCCTAGATATTCCCAACTAGATCCTGTTTACCATACCTATAACTCTCAACCATCCCATTATCAGTCACCCCCTGCTCGCCAAAACTTCCCTAGACCTCGACAAAACTTTGATCGCAGACCTCCTAAACAATACACTGCCATTGCTGAACCTATCAACCAGTTGTATGAAAAACTGAAAGCTGCTGGTTATGTCACTCATATCCCTGCCGTAACCCCTAAGAATCCTTCCCATTGGGTTAATCCAAATAAATCATGTGCATACCACTCCGGCATGAAGGGACACACAATTGAGGAATCCCGCTCCTTGAAGGATAAGACACAGTCCTTGATCGACAACAAGATCATTGTAGCAAAGGAATCCACTCCCAACGTCCGCAACAATCCACTCCCATACCATAAGGGTGGAGGCATCCACATGATTGAAGTAGAATAAGATTAGGACCCAGAGTGGTCGATTGGGTTGATCATAGAGGGTGATGACTGAAAGAAGCCATCAGTTACTCTTAATCCAAGAGGTTGAGATAGTTGCATCGGTACCTTTTGAGTTTGAAGCAGCACCACCCGCAAAGGCGCCTGCGCCGTTTGAGGTTGAAGTTATGCCACCAGCCAAAGATCCCGCACCATTTGAGGTTGCAGTCATGCCACCTGCTAAGGCACATGTTCTGTTTGAAGTAAAGATAACTACATCAATCACAGTGGCGGTGTCAACCACGCCACCTTTTCGCAACAATGCCATACCATGGGATTATGTAACCGAGGAAAGACGAAAGAGGAAAGTCAAGATCGAAGAAGCTACTGCTGCACAGGGAATGACAAGGACCGACAGGGTCTATACACCAGAACATTTGGCAGAATCAAGCAAACAGGCTTCTAACAGGCCACCTATTATTGAGACGGGCCCATATGACCTTTGGAGGAAAGTGCAGGCCAAAGAGTACTCTGTCATTCACTAGTTCAACAAAACCCCAACTCATATATCTATTCTTTCATTGCTACAAAATTCATAGGCGCACAGAAATACTTTAATGAAAGTGCTGAACGAAGCATATGTGCCAAACAACATCACCAGCGTGGAAATGGATAATATGGTAGGCTAAGTTCTATAGAGCCATAAGATCACCTTTCACGAGGACGAGCTGTCGCCCGAAGGGTTGGGTCATAATAAATCCATGCACATCATTGTGCAATATGAAGACTACTTCATCACCAGGATTCTGATCGACGGGGGATCCAGTCTCAATATATGTCCATTGACAACGCTCAAGGAATTGGGCAAAGGGTTGTATGAGATAAGAGAAGGGTCAATTAATGTGAAGGCTTTCGATGGTTCGCAGAGGTCCACCATCGGCAAAATCAGCCTTTGCTTGCAAATGGAGCCTACATGGTTCGAAGTCAATTTTCAGGTGATAGACATATCGGCATCCTACAATCTTCTGCTAGGACAGCCATGGATACTACCGGCGGAGCCTTGGAATCAATGCTACATCAGGCAGTGAAATTTGAATGGAACCATCAAGAAGAAATTATCCCCAGAGACGGAAGCAATCATATTTACAGTCGCCAGACCATTCCGGTGGTCGAAGGAAGAAGGAAAGTGGGTGGAGAAACTTACCACCACATTGAACGAGTCAACACAGTGGATAAAGACAAACGGTGGTATAGAAAAATCGAGAGTATATTGAACAGGAGTGGGTACGAGCCTGGCAAAGGACTCGGCGAGAATCTTCAATGAATCTCCAAACCTATACAATTGAAGCGTCATGGCACCACCTTTGATCTAGGATACAAATATACATGGGAAGAGTATTAGAACTGGTCGCCACTATGGCGCGGTCCTTATTACCCATTGGAATAGCTAATACCACACCTGGAGCAGACTTTTCAGCAGGCCGATGTTATATGGGGGTCAGAGGAAGAAGAGGCACTAGCAGTATTAAAGAACCTATTCCTGGAAGAGGATGACATAGATTGTTGCGTCATTTTTTAGGAGGAGGGGGAGGAAGGCTCTTCCATCCAGACCGTGAGCAGAGGAGCATCTCTCAAGAGTTGGACTATTAGAACAGCCAGGGCCCGACGAGCCTCGAGGTAGCAAGGCCAAACAAGTATTGTTCATTGTCTTTTACTAAATGATTTCCCTTTTCACATTTTTCTATTCCTGCAATAAGATCTTCAATGTTCAAAACATTTATTCAAATTATCAAAAACACTTTTATGTTTTTATGAATAAATATTTATTATTATCATTTTCTCTCATTACTTTATCTATACAGCATTACTATTACTTGTCTTGATGAACCGATGGATGTGACATGCAACTAGACAACACAACAAACGGGCATTGATTTAGAAGAGGAAGATGATATACTTGACGAAATTGTCAAAGAAGTCAAAAATTTCGAGAACAGACCTAAGTCCAACCTGGACGAGACCGAGATTGTCAACCTGGGAGATTCAGAAAATGTCAAGGAAACTCGCAGTTGTATCCATCTGTCGCCGTCAGAAATTATGGAATACACAGAATTTTTGAAGGAGTGTGAGGACATATTTGCATGGTCGTATGATGACATGACTTGTCTGAGTACATCCATTGTTGCTCACAAATTACCAATCGATCCAATGTGCCCACCGGTAAAACAAAAGCTCAGGAAGTTCAAGCCTGACATCAGTTTGAAAATCAAGGAAGAAGTCACCAAGAAAATCAACGCCAAGGTTCTCACGGTTGTGGAGTATCCGACATGGTTAGCCAACAGCGTTCCAGTACCCAAGAAGGATGGGAAATTCAGAGTCTGTGTCGACTACCGGGATCTCAACCGGGCTAGTCCGAAAGATGATTTCCCTTTGCCAAACATACACATCTTGATTGACAATTGCGCCAAGCATGAATTACAATCATTCGTGGATTGCTTTGTTGGTTACCACCAGATCTGGATGGATGAGGAAGATGCTGAGAAAACGGCTTTCATTACGCCATGGGGAGTATACTGCTATAAGATGATGTCGTTCGGCCTAAAAACACTAGGGCCACCTATATGAGAGCTATGACCACTATCTTCCATGATATGATACACAAGGAGATCGAGGTATATGTCGACGATGTTATTATCAAGTCCAAGAAAGCTTCCGACCACATAGAAGATTGAGGAAGTACTTCAATAGGTTGCGGAATTACAACCTAAAACTAAAACTCGCAAAGTGTGCATTCGGGGTTCCTGCTAGGAAATTGCTCGGGTTCATTGTCAGTCGCTGAGGGATAGAATTGGATCCGTCAAAGGTCAAAGCCATCCAAGAGTTACCACCGCGAAGGAACAACAAAGATGTGATGAGTTTCCTGGGACGCCTTAACTACATCAGCCTATTCATAGAACAGTCTACAATTATATGTGAGTCGATCTTCAAGATGCTGGATAAGGATGCCGCGACCAAATGGACTGATGGTTGTCAAAAGGCCTTCGACATAATTAAGGAGTACTTGTCAACCCCGCCAGTCTTGGTACCACCTGAGCTAGGTAGAACTTTGCTACTCTACCTTGCAGTGTTAGATGGAGCTTTCGGCTGCGTTCCGAGGCAGCACGATGAAACAAGAAGAAAAGAAAAGGCTATTTATTATCTGAGCAAGAAGTTCACTCCGTACGAGGCATGGTATTCTCTATTGGAACGTACCTGTTGTGCTTTGACTTGGGTAGCCCAGAAGCTGAGGCATTATTTCTATTCCTACCCAATATATCTCATATCCAGGATGGATCCCTTAAAATATATCTTTCAGAAACCCATGCCCACTGGCATGCTCGCCAAGTGGCAAATCCTGCTGAGTGAGTTCGACATTGTCTATGTGACTCAGAATGTGGCCAAGGGACAAGCATTGGCAGACCACCTTGCTGAGAACCCTGTAGATGGAGAATACGAAACCCTGAAAACGTATTTTCCCGATGAAGAAGTATCATTCGTAGGAGAAGACATTGCAGAATCCTATGATGGTTCGAGAATGTTTTTCGATGGAGCAGCAAATTTTGAAGGAGTAGGCATTGGATCTGTCCTGATATCGCAAACTGGTCAACATTATCCGGTATCTGCTAAACTCAGATTCCCCTGCACCAACAATATGGCGGAATATGAAGCCTGCATCTTAGGGCTCAACATGGCCATTGACATGAATGTCAAGGAACTGTTAGTAATTGGTGACTCAGATTTGCTTATACACCAAGTACAAGGAGAATGGGATACTAAGAATTCCAAGATATTGTCGTATCTGCAGCATGTGCAGGAATTGAGAAAGAGGTTCACGAAGATAGAATTTCGGCATGTCCCCAAAATCCAGAACGATTTTGCCGATGCATTGGCCACTCCGTCATCTATGATACAACACCCAGATAAGAATTTCATTGATCCCATCCCGGTGAAAATCCATAGCCAGTCCACTTATTTTGCCCATGTTGAAGAAGAAGCAGACGGAAAGCCGTGGTTTCACGACATCAAGGAGTATCTGTCAAAGGGAGAGTACCTAGAGCTTGCAAATCCACTCAGAAACGCACACTTCAGAGATTGTCAAACAACTTCTTTCACAATGGAGGAATTCTGTACAGGAGGACTCCCGATTTGGGATTATTGAGATATGTTGATGCAAAGGAAGCCTCCAAGCTACTTGAGGAGATTCATGCTGGGACATGCGGCCCGCATATGAATGGTTTTGTTTTGGTTAAGAAGATACTCAGAGTAGGTTATTTTTGGATGACTATGGAAACGTACTACATCCAGTATGTCTGGAAATGCTACCGATGTCAGGTACATGAAGATATGATAAAGGTACCTCCAAATGAGCTCAATGCAACAAGCTCACCTTGGTCGTTCGTCGCATGGGGAATGGACGTTATTGGACCCATCGAGCCTACCGCCTCCAACGAACACAGTTTCATCTTGGTAGGAATTGATTACTTCACTAAATGGGTCGAAGCAGCATCCTACAAAACAGTGACTAAGAAAGTCATGGCAGATTTTGTCCACGACCGTATTGTTTGTCGGTTCGGAGTTCCAGAATCAATCATCACTGACAACGGTTCCAATCTCAACAGTGACATGATGAAAGCTATGTGTGAGACCTTCAAAATCAAGCACAAGAATTCCACAGCCTACATACCTCAGATGAATGGAGCTATAGAAGCCGCCAACAAGAACATCAAGAAGATACTGAGGAAAATGATAGAAAAGAACAAACAGTAGCACGAGAAGTTATCAGTTGCTTTACTAGGATACCGCACCACAGTCCGCACATCAACTGGGGCAATGCCTTACTTGTTTGTTTACGGTACGGAGGATGTCATTCCTGCCGAAGTTGAGATCCCTTCCTTGAGAATAATACAAAAGGCTGAGCTATGCAGAGTGGGTAAAGAGTCGTTATGAGAAACTGGCCCTCATAGACGGAAAAAGGATGAATGTAGTATGTCACAGGCAGCTTTATCATAATAGAATGACCAGAGCTTTCAACAAGAGAGTCAAGCTGAGAGAGGTCTCACCGGGGCAACTGGTGTTAAAGAAAATATTTCCACATCAAGATGAAGCCAAAGGGAAATTCTCTCCCAACTGGCAAGGCCCGTATATGGTTCACCGAGTACTGACAGGAAGAGCACTTATACTTGCAGAAGTGGACAGAGAAGTCTGGCCAAAGCCAATTAATTCAGATGCAGTCAAATGCTATTATGTGTAATCCTTTATGCTTTTATCAATGATGTAAATTGCACTACGCCTGACCTGATTCCCGTTTAAGAGGGGATACGTAGGCAGCCCTATGGGTTCGGTCACAATTCAATAAAATTTTCATTTTTCCCCCGCAATTGGAAACTGGGACAGAAGTTTTAGGAGGACCCTTAAAATTCCGAAGCAAGTTCATTCGATCGCCGCATGTGCAACAGTCAGAAGCATCAACCCATCAAAATGGGGTAGAATTTTTAGGAGGACCCTCAAAATTCCGTAGCAAGAGAGATTGCAATGTCTTGAACCGTGTCACGATCGTCGGTTCATCTAAACTATTTTAAAATATATATTTATACTATATCTTTACAAATCATGCATACTTAACTCTTGAAAACAACTTTGTTTAGCAAACGCTATCCCGATGATATGAACAGTATCATCAGATCAAGCCGAACAAATCAAGCATAGCCAGCAGGATACGAACCAACCTTCCCCATTTACAGAACTCACGATTTTTCTTTGGATGCAGGCACGAAGATTGCAAAAGCCCAAAGCATACTGTCCGCCCAAAAGGGAAAACATTGTTTAAAGATACGATTCTCAAATCCGTCGCACCTGGCGACACTTGCTATCATCTCAAAATTAAAAAATGCTCCATAGTCACAATGATCACAACGATCACAATACCGCAATCTACTATCAGCTAAGAAACTCTACTGTCATTTATTTAATCTTTGCATAAGGCTAACTTTCTTCCTTCCACTTGCATAAGGCTACCTTCTGCCTTCCGTTTGTATGAGACTAAGCTCTACCTCCATCTGCATGAGGTTAATCTCTACCTCCACTTGCATAAGGCTACTTTTCCTCCTTTCTCTGCATAAGGCTAACTTTCTTCCTTCCACTTGCATAAGGCTAACTTTCTGCCTTCCACTTGCATAAGGCTACCTTTTTGCCTTCCGTTTGCATGAGACTAAGCTCTATCTCCATCTGCATGAGGTTAATCTCTACCTCCACTTGCATAAGGCTACCTTTCTGCCTTTCCTTACATAAGGCTACCTTTCTGCCTTCCTTTTGCATGAGACTAAGCTATGTATCCATCTGCATGAGGTTAAGCTCTACCTTTCCTTGCATAAGGATACCTTTATGCCTTCCGTTTGCATGAGACTAAGCTCTGTCTCCATCTGCATGACGTAAATCTCTACCTCCACTTGCATAAGTCTACCTTTCTGCCTTTCCTTGCATAAGACTACCTTTCTGCCTTCCTTTTTCATAAAATTAAGCTCTGTATCCATCTGCATGAGGTTAAGCTCTACCTTTCCTTGCATAAGGCTACCTTTCTGCCTATCTCTGCATGAGGTTAACTTTCTACCTTCCTACCTGCATGAGGCTAAGCTCTGCTTCCAATTTACTTTTTCGTCGAGACTAAGCGTTGTCTCTCGAGCACTACGTACTTCGTTTTTCTTTTGGGCTAAGCTCTGCCCTTCAACTCATAAGACTAAGCTCTGTTTTGTCAGCATCATATTACTGCATTTCATGGGCTGAAATATCGCTAACCAGTCCAAAGGCGTCATCGTTCAGAGGCACCATTTTCATGGCCCGAGAACATCGTGTCATGGCCTGAGGATCTCTCTCAATTTTGCATATCATTATTCAAAGGCCTCATCGTTCGGAGGCACCATCATCATGGCCCGAGAACATCATTTCATGGCCTGTGAATCCTTCATCAAACAACTCATGGCCCAGGACATCATGGTCTAAGGACGTCATCCTAAACCGTCCAAAGACAACATTCATAGTCCGACATGAACTTGCATCATGTTTAAATTTACGCACAATATACGATTGTATTGTTTTATCTCTCTCAACTAGCCAAATTGGCACTCTTTGGCTATAATTGCAATAACTTTTCAATTATAGCCTAATCATATGTTTTATACTATTTTTATCCAATAATTTAATCATTTGTATTTTTAAATACTAATTAATCATTTTAATTTAATTTACTAAGTATCGATTTAATTTTTACAATTATTAGCTATTTTTATAAATTGTTTATCTAGTTTAATTAAGTATTTAACAGCTAGCCCTTTTTATTTAAATTATAGCCTCAATTGAAATAGACCCCTAACCCAATTAAATTAGCCCAATACCCAAGCCCAAATCTAACACCACGCGGCCCAAGCACCTGTTTAATCTGAACCGTTGATTAATTGTCACAACCCCAAATACTAACAGGTCGTGATGGCCCCAATCGTGGAACTAGGCTAGCCAACCAACACATAAATATACATTTGTTTTAATAAAGTTCTCAAATCTCATTAATAACCAGCATAGTAAGTATAAAATTTCTCTTAGTATTTAACCAGCATAATAAAATCTAACTGTCTAAAACCGCTCCCCAGAACTGGAGTCAACTGATCACGAGCATCTAAGAATAAACTAACACTGCTAATGTCGTAAAAACAATATCTCGAAATAAAATACTAATGCTAAAGAAGGAAGGGAAATGGAGAAGTTGCGGACGCTAGACAGCTACCTCGAAATCCCAAAGCTGACGATGAACGATCTCAGATGGCTACTGCTCAGAACCAGTACCTGGATCTGCACACAAAGGTGCAGGCAGTAATGATGAGTACGCCAACTTAGTAGTAATAAAAATAAATCACAGTCTGAAGAATAATAAACAGACAGCACAAAAAACCAATCCACAAAACAGTAAAACATCGAGTCTCCATAAGGTATACATTTAATACATAAGTTTGAAAACCAATTTCAGTAAAATCCTTTGAGAAGGTATATTTTTTTCCAAATGATTCACAGTAAAACTCCAAGTAATATCAGTTTGAAAGATAAAACGAATCACAATCAAAACTCAGTAAAATATCATTATAAACTGCCCCTCGGGCCAAATCATCGCTCTTAATCAGTCACTCAGCACCTCACCATCGCTCAGTAACAGTCATTCAGCAACTCACCATCGCTCAGTAACAGTCACTCATGCCTCCCAATCACTCGTTACTCGGCACTCGGCACTCGCGCTCAGTAGGTACCTGCTCTCACTAGGGGTGTGTACAGACTCCGGTGGGGCTCCTACATCCTAAGCGCTATAAATAAGCCAATTCATGGCATCCATCACTCTCAGGCAATCAACCTCTCTCATATCATAACATCCTCACAATATTGGCCCTCGGCCTCACTCAGTCATACACTCTCAACATGCCACTCGGGCCATAAATAAACGGGGTTCTCGACCCAATATAGTATTTCATTTCAAGAAATAGTAATATCATCAAATAGGAGTGTCAACAATTTCACAAAAAAGACTGAGTGTAAAATCATAGTTTCTAAGTGAGGAATATCAGTTAAATAGCCCCCAAGGGGTTTAAATAGATCGACACTAGGCTTAAAACATGTCTTAGAGCCCAAGTATATCAAAACACAGTAATACTATAAATCATAAGCTTTAAAAGTAGTTTCGCAACTCAATAGTTTCCTAAAAAGGAACATTTTCCAAATTTCCAATTCATGCACGCCCCACACTCGTCATCCAGTGTGTGCGTCACTCCAAAACCGTGAAAGGATGTAAAGTCCGGGGTTTCATACCCTCAGGACACGATTTAAAGACATTACTTACCTCAAACTAGTCCGAAAAGCTACTCTGCAACACGCTTGCCTCTCGAAGAAACTTCTGAGTGCTCCAAATCTACCAAGTTCAGATTTTTCACATCAATTTATGCTAAGGGAAAGAATTCCAATTGAAAAATATCAATTTTATCACAAAACCCGAAATTAGCCAAAATCTGACCCCCGGGCCCGCGTCTAGGAACTCGACAAACTTTATACCAAAACGATCCCCATCATCTCACGAGTCCGTAAAAATAAAGAACTCTGAAATAAGAGTCTGTTTGACCCCTCAAATCATCCCTAAAAGGTCTCATAATCTCAAGCCCTAATTTCACCTTTTCTACTGATTTTCCCCAATTAAACAATGCTAATTTAGTCCTTAATCACCTATAATCGAGTTATGGGGTCCAAAATCCTTACCTCAATGAAGAACAATCGATTTCCCTCTTCAAAATATCTCCAAAAGCGCTATTTCCATTCAAAAATGGTGGAAAAGTGGGCAAAGGTCGCGGATTAATTTAATATAAACTGCCCAGGTTTTTACCAATACACAGTGCGTTCGGGTGAGGGCCCACGCGATCATATAGCACTGACCACGCTCCCCCATGCGAACACAATCACAGCCTCGCTTTCGCACTGCCTTACACCCCTTAGCCAGCCCACGCGCCTCAACACAGTGCGATCGTACCAGCCTTCACGCGATCGCACTGCTTTGCCTTCACATACTTCGCGATTGTGGACCTCTGATGGCGATCACATAGCGCAATTTTTCTGCCTCAACTTAACTCTACGCGGTCGCATAAACACCTACGCGATCGCAATGAATGAATTTTAGCTGTCAAAACACCAGAAAACAGAAGATTCCCTAAGGCCAAAAATGCCCGCTTAAGCATCTGAAATGCACCGAGGCCCTCAGGACCCAAACCAAACCTACCAACATATCCCATAACATCATTAGAACTTAGTCGAGCCTTCGAAACATCAAAAACAACATCAAAACACCAAAATCACATCGAATTCAAGCCTATGAACTTTGAAATTTCTAAATTCCACCAACGATGCCGAAACTATCCAAAACACCTCCGATTGACCTGAAATTTTGCAGACATATCCAAAATGACATTACGGACCTGTTCCAACTGTTGAAATTCCATTTCGACCCCGATAGCCTATTTTCCACTGTCGACCGGAAATCACCAAAAACTAACTTTCGCCAATTCAAGCCTAGTTCTACACCGGACATCACAAAAATATTCTGAACACACTCTTAAGTCCCAAATCACCTAACGAAGCTATAGAGCCATAAAATCTTCATTCGGATGTCGTTTCCCTATAAGTCAACTCTCAGTTTACTTTCCCAACTATAAAGCTATTTTTAGAGACTAAGTGTCTCAATTCTCACTACACCCATTCCGATTCCGTACCTACCAACTCTAACACATGAAAAATAGTATAACCAACCTATGGCAAGGCAATAACAGTAAATATAATGCAGATTCTACGTAATGACCGACCTGGATTGCCTTTCCTACCCAACATATTACCCCGCGTGCATAACATACATTATTCCATGTGAGTTAGACTATTTATATTTAAAGAACAATTTACAACATGATTCCTTTTTTCCTATTTTAAATTTCAACAATAAATAATCCAAAACATACAAGTTACCTACAACCTTTCTGATTTGCGATCCACAGTTACGAGTGAGTACAACTACCGCCCAAAATATACATATATATATATATATATACAACCCACACAGTGTCTACGGGGCCTCTAAGAGTACTAGGATTTACATAAACTTGCCGGAAACAAGGCCCCGGCTATACCTTTTACAACATAAGCAAAAGAGAATGGTACAATCAACACACGACCCCGAGAGGAAATGGGGCTCACCAGAACTGCTGAAGAGATGAAGAGGAGGCACCACTAACGGCGGGCTAAGTTACCTTCTATGGAACCACCTACATCCATATAAAATATTTAGCGCCCCGGAAAAAAGGAACGTTAGTACCGTTGAATAGTACTAGCATGTATGAACAAACTTTACTCTTAGTAAAATCAAACAATACACATATAAGAGACAGCTTAAAGAAACCAACAAATAGTGCACATAGATACGGAAACAAACACAATTGAGGGTTTCACAAATTCTTATTTAAACACAATCATATTCCACCCTTATTCCTTCTCATCATTCCACCCTTATTACTCATGTTGCGGCGCGCAACCCGATTCCACCGAAAAATCACATTTCAGTGTTATTACATTCTGTTGCGGCGTGCAACCCGATCCCACCGTACAATTCACATTACACTCTTATTACCTCTCCACAATTATTACTTCGTGTTGCGGCGTACAACCCGATCCCACCGGACAATCACATTTCATAGCAACAATAAATAGCCCACAATTCAATCACAAGGCTTCATATCATCAAGAGTTCAATTCAATAACAACCAATCAATCATGTATTCACAATAGTCTTTATCAACCATTAATTCAATCACAAAGATTCTCATCAATCAAGAATATAAATTCATTACAACCAACAATCCGTACGAAGTCAAGCCACAATAAACCTTGCCAAACAATGAGTCATATCCGATATTGCCATGGCCATTTAGTTCGATTAAATCGATTCACATCTCCTTTTCATCACTTGTTACACAACCCTTAGCACTTAGATACATTCAGACATGTGGGTTCTTTACCATTATTTTATCCCAACATATTCAAGCACTTAACGAACCTTTCACATGATAGAGTAATCACAAAGAATCTTTCGCAATTTCAATTAACATGATAATCGACTAAGAGAATTAGTTAATGAAATCTTACACCTCAATACTTCAGAACAATCAATTCACATGTACCCAGCAAGAAACTCATACTGAATGCTCGGACACCAACAAGGTGACTCTACAAAGATTAAAGTTAGCCATACATACCTTGTGTCGAATTCCCCTTTAATTTCTATCACAATTCACCGAACCGTCTAGCACCGTCAATCTATTCCACAATGTGACATATTTCGTTTTAGAATTAGGAGCCATGAACATAACTCGAACTCATTTAGGCATTTTATCGAACACTATGTGACCCCCTTCGATTACTACCCCTCTTTAGTGAAAGATTACTTTAACTAGCTTCCCTATACTTGGTCATGGAAGATTGTTCACATGCATGCAAAGTTTCAACTTTCATTTTCAAGAACCAACCTATGTGTGTTTTATTCTTAACCAAATTCTGAGAAATTGGTGAAATAGGGTGAAGACTTACCTGTTGTGATGAAGAACGAAGATTACTCGATAATTTCCAGGCCTGGGTGATGTTTGAAGAATCAATTTGAGGAAGATGGGGACTTCTCTCTATAGAACTCACTCTCACTTCTCTCTATTTTGTTCAGATAAATGTTAAAATTAAAGGGGGTAAGTGTTTTAATGATGTGGGGGTCGGGTACAAAATTTAGAATTTAGAGGCCCCGAAGCAGAAATGCGGTCAGGAATGCGATCGCATTCTTGTTATGCAGTCCGCATTCCTGTTGCATAATTGGCCCTCAAATGGGCCAAAATTGGAAAACAAACTGCCCAGGTATGCGACCACTATGCGTTCCGCATACCAGTTATGCGATCGCATAGTGCGTCGCATAACCTCCCTCGCAGAAACAATGGGGAAAGAATGCGACAACTATGCGGTCCGCATTCCCAAAATGCGATCGCATTCTGGGCCGCATAGTTGTCCTTAATTTGTACAGTAGGTCCAGGTATGCGACCACTATGCGGTCCGCATACCTGTTATGCGATCGCATAGTGCGTCGCATAATCACGCAATTCTGGAACATTTTATCTTTTAAGTTTTAGGATACTTTTTACTCAAAATGGGTCCGTTTTAAGAATTTCTACAGTTATAACAACACAGGGACCTATTCTGGCATTATTTTAGACATGAAATTTTACGGGTCTTTACACTCAACATGCCACGCGGGCCATAAATAAACGGGGTTCTCGACCCAAAATAGTATTTCATTTCAAGAAATAGTAATATCATCAAATAAGAGTATCAACAATTTCACAAGAAAGGCTGAGTGTAAAATACTAGTTTCTAAGTGAGGAATACTAGTGAAATAGCCCCCAAGGGGTTTAAAAATATTGGCACTACGCCCCAAACATGGCTTACAACCCAAGTATATCAAAACACAGTAATACTATAAATCATATGTTTTAAAAAAAGTTTCACAACTCAATAGTTGCATTAAAAGGAACATTTTCCAAATTTCCAATTTGTGCACGCCCCACACTCGTCATCCAGTGTGTGCGTCACTCCAAAACCGTGAAAGGATGTAAAGTCTTGGGTTTCATACCCTCAGGACAGGATTTAAAGACATTACTTACCTCAAACTAGCCCGAAAAGCTACTCGGCAACACGCTTGCCTCTCTAATCAACTTCCGAGTACTCCAAATCTACCAAGTTCAGATTTTTCACATCAATTTTAGCACAAACCCGAAATTAGCCAAAACCCGAAACCCGAGACCACGTCTCGGAACCCGACAAACTTTATACCAAAACGCTCATCATCATCTCACGAGTCTGTACATATAAAGAACTCTGAACTCGGAGTCCGTTTGACCCCTCAAATCATCCCTAAAAGGTCTCGTAATCTCAGGCCCTAATTTCACCTTTTTCTACTGATTTTTCCCAATTAAACAATGTTAATTTAGTCCTTAATCACATATAATCGAGTTATGGGGTCAAAAATCTTTTCCTCAATGACGAACAATCGATTTTCCTCTTCAAAATAGCTCCAAAAGCTCTATTCCCGTTCAAAAATGGTGGAAAGGTGGGCAAAGGTCGCGGATTAATATAATATAAACTTCCCAGGTTTTTACCAATACACAGTGCGTTCGTGTGAGGGCCCACGCGATCGCATAGAACTGACCATGCTCCCCCATGTGATCGCAATCATAGCCCCATGTTCGCACTGCCTTACCCCCCTAGCCAGCCCACGCGCCTCAGCACAGTTCGATCGGACCAGCCTTCACGCGATCACACTGCTTTACCTTCACACACTTCGCGATCGCGGACCTCTGCTGGCGATCGCATAGCACAATATTTTTTGCCTGCCTCAACTTAACTCTACGCGATCGCAATGAATGAATTTTAGCTGTCAAAACACCAGAAAATAGCAGATTCCCTAAGGCCAAAAATGCCCGCTTGAGCATCCGAAATGCACCCGAGGCCCCAACCAAACCTACCAACATGTCCCATAACATCAGTCAAACTTATTCGAGCCTTTGAAACATCAAAAACAACATAAAAACACCAAAATCATATCGAATTCAAGCCTATGAACTTTGCAATTTCTAAATTCCACCAACGATGCCGAAACTATCCAAAACACCTTTGATTGACCTGAAAATTTGCAGACATATCCAAAATGACATTACGGACCTGTTCCAAATTTCGGAATTCAATTCCGTCCCCGATAGCCTATTTTTCACTGCCGACTGAAAATCATCAAAAACTAACTTTCGCCAATTCAAGCCTAATTCTACACCGGACATCACAAAAATATTCCGAACACAGTCCTGAGTCCCAAATCACCTAACGAAGCTATCCGAGCCATAAAATACGCATTCCGAGGTCATTTACCAATAAGTCAACTCTCAGTTAACTTTCCCAACTATAAAGTTATCTTTAGAGACTAAGTGTCTCAATTCTCACTACAACCATTCCGATTCCGTGCCTACCAATTCTAACACATCAAAAACAGTATAACCTACCTATGGCAAGGCAATAACAGTAAATATAATGCAGATTCTACGTAATGACCGATCGGGTCATTACATTAATTTCAATCAAAGGTCCAGATCGCCTCTTACCATAATTAACCTAAGACTACACCCCCCCTGGTCTCTAATTCTTTACCTCTCTCTTCAGTCATCTCTCAACTTTATCTCAACTCTCTCTCGTCCCTTCAACTCCCTCCAGTTAACATGTCCCTTCTCCGGTCGTTGCCTTGCTGGAATCCATGGCGATTCCACCACCTACAAGCCTCATGGCTCCTCCCTTTGAACGTGTGTCACTGTTTTGAGTCCTTCAAGTGAACCAGAGGCGGTCCACTCACCTCTACGATCTCATGCTATATTTTTCGGCCATCCATAGCCGTCCGAGTAAGATCTTTACACTTTTCGGTTGAAACCGGTAAGACTTTGAGTTTTCTTCTTCTTTTCTGGGTACTCTTTGGAAACCCTAACTTTAAACCTTCCGATCCTTTTAGATATGTAACAGATCTATACGTATTTTGAGATTTTTCCATGTTTTCTTCAAAGATCTTCTTGTTTCCCTAAAATGATTCTTCACTTTTTTTAAACTAGGGTTTCAAAATCCTTTACAAAACAGTTTCTTTCTAACTTCTCAACATTATTTTATGATTCTATCATGTTTAAACGTTATTTTAGCCTTTCCATTTTGTTTAATCCATTTTTGATAAAACCCCCTAAAATTATTGGGGTCAGTCTATGAGTCTGATTTTATTTGCAATAGTGTTTACCTGTTCTAGCATGACTATTGTGCTTTCTCTATGTGTTTTTGTGATTTCTTGCTCTATAATTACTGTTAGGGTTTCTGATTCTTTGTCGCTTCTGCCTAAACTATGATGGTCTACTAGTTCCTGTAATTATCTGTTATTTTCTGATATGAATCCCTAATTTCGTGATTAGGGTTTCTGATTTTTGCTTAATATGTGTTATTCCAGTACCGTTTTACCATTTTGAATCTCTGAATAGGTATGATTAGTACTTTATTGATTTTTACACCATACTCTTTACTGATTTTTGAGCATTTTCCTTTGAGCAATACTGATTGCCTGATTTTCGAGTATTTCCTTAAAATTGTGATATTTTCCTTTGAGTAACACTGATTTCCTGTGATTCGAGGATTTTCTCAATAATTTTTAGAATCAGAGTCATCTCTTGCCTTATTTCTATGAATAAACATGTTGTCAAGTTGACTTTCCTTAATTAGGACATTCTGAATTTGGTCTTAATCATATGCTTTATACTTTTACTACCCCTTATATGGTAAAATCAGTTTTTCAATTGATTTTCTTTCCTTGTTTATCATTTTTTGTATCCGTTTGAATATTGATTCCTTAATTAAAGGGCGTGTTTGTATTAATTGGATTCCAATTGTAATTTACTTCTATAATTGGGGGTGAACTATTATTTGTTACCATACTTTTCTGCCTATTTTCAAAACTATAAGTACTTTTACTCTCTCATTAGCACACACACGAACATACATTGTTCTAAACCCTCTCTTACACACACATATTCTCTCTTACTCTTCTTTCTGGTTATTTGCTACTCTAAGTCGGTTGCAAGCCAAGACTGAGTATTATACATTTTAGCTCTTCACTTTGTGTTTATTATCTCTTAACTGGTATGTCCTCAATTTAGTTTAAAGCTTCAAAAATAACATGTTTCTTCTGGTATTTCAATTCATCTTATTTCTACTATGTTTTTACTTATGGTTTTGTTGTTTACCCTGCAATTAGCATGTATACTAGTATGATTCTTAAATTGTACCTCCTCCCTTAAACTCAGCATGTTACCCCCTTAGTACCCCTCAATATGATTATGTCGATTCCTGGCATGAACATCTTTGTGGCAAAACTACTTCTGTGGTTGTTAGGTTCTGGGTAAGTCTGTTAGGACTTCTCTGATTATAATTTATGTGCAAATCTGTCTGTTGTGTACCTACTCTTATGTGTGTCTTATTTGTCCCCAACCCCCTTACTTCCCTGCTTGAGATTGTTGCAATGGTCATGTTCTTTGTACTTGTTCTATGTGTGCTGTTTTATGTTGAGTTGTTGTTATTGCCCTATTCCCTTTCCCTTTCAAAACTCTTTTCCCTAAGAAACTCTTCTATTGTTCTGCAAACTTATTTCAAACAAGCTGTTTCAAAACTGTTTTCCAACTCAACCTTATTAAAACTATGTCAAGCACTCTCACTCTACTCTTAGAAATCTAGGTTTTGCCCCTCTAATGTGTGACTGCTTTGGGATCCCTATTAGATCCCTCTGAACTCTCATGCATTAGATATGGCCCTTCCACATTGCACTTACTCAGTATGGTTATGAAAATATGGGTGTGAGCACTGCCCGGGATCCCTTGAGGTCCTTAGGGAACTCTGACACACATGGATTATATGAAAGAATGTGAAATACTAATGGCATTGAGAACTTCTGGTGATTTTGGGCATGTCAGTAGGCTCCCTATAGTATAGCTTCTTATTTTCTTTTATTCATTTATGTAATTTGTGTAAATGGTCTGTAATAATTATTGTAAACAACTCTTGAGGATGGATAATGAAAAGGGAAAGGGGGTAACCATGCATGCTATAGATACTAAAGGGTAGAAACCATGTTGTTAGGTTTATATTCCCTATCTGCGCAATAGAAAATCATGTTTAGGACCAATATGTTCAGATCCATGCATTAGAGATCATGCTTCCTAGGTTTTATATCCACTGTTTCAGCATATTCATTTGATATTACTATCATATCATTTAGCAAATCTTGTGCTAGAGAAAAATGTGCTCATAATTGGTATCTTCTACAATTATGCTTCCTTCTTCCATGCACGCTTAGGAATCCTGTTTTAGGATAAACAACACTAAGATAAATTGTCACTCTTTGCATATTCTAATAATCATGTTTAATGCTGTAATATTTCTGCATATAGAAATCCTGCTTAGGATCCTGTATATACATCATTCTGCATCTCTACCTGTGCGTTAGATACCATACTTTAGGAATTCATTCATATTCGCTTAAATGCACCTAATCTAACTATTATAAATAAAAGGGAATAAAAACAACTTCACTCAGTTTTCTCAATCAACTGGTAATAATTCTATGTTCTGAACACCTAAAACAGTATGTTTAAGTAACATAAGTTCAAACAATTTTCTTACTTCTGAAAACAGGCATACTGTCTCACACCTAGGCAAGCCTTAGGTGATCAAATGTCAAAAAACTGGGAATCTGCCTCTTTGTGTATGCTGCCTAATCCTCAACAAGTTTTTTAAATCAGTAGGCAAACTGATTAGGGCCCTTTCTGAGTTATAAAAGCAAGTCTGCATATCTGTTTATATTCTGAACTCACCTAGACACCATGCTTTAGGGTTCTAATTAGCAATACTGACCTTAACTATGTTTGAGTCGTGCTGTCTATTTGCATTACTTGTGGAGGTAAACTTGTGCCTTTTATCTGCTTTTTCTTTGTTCCGACTAATTGCAGTCCTCTATGTTTTTGTCTGTCGCCTTAGTATTTTTCCATTAAACCTGAGGGTCTGCCTAGAACTTCCCTTATAGGTAGAGGTCCTAAACTCCTCCAGGACTATTAGGAAGGAACGGGTAACAACACACAATAGAGGTCGCTCACCAACGATCTCTTTAATAACCTTTACGGGGTGGGAAGGGTAGTTATGGATATGATGACCGGTGCGCTAATACCACGTGTAGCCCCTATTTGAGGAGTGATTATTAGAGTATTGTACTGATGTGATCCATATGACAAACAACCTAGGACTCCCCTATGTTCAATTCTAGATTATAACTCTTTCAAAGCCCTGCTTAGATATTAAATATTTTTCAAGGTTTAGTAACACATGTGTGCTTAGACTGCGATTCTTTCAAAGTCTTTTACTTGTTTTAAACATTAATTGCCTATTTGCTACGTGCTGAAATTCACAAAGTTGTTTGGCCGGGAACCACAATTGTGGACTCTGAGGGGTGCCTAACATTTTCCCCTTAGAGTAATTTTTAGCCCTTACCCTTTCTCTGATTATCTAATCTTGTTTGTAAATTGCCCAAATAGGTGCTCTAACGCACCTTAACTCGTTAGGTGACGACTCTTCGAATCCTTGCATACCCCTTTTCCAAAAGGAAACGAGTTATCCCAGTAATTTTAAAAACCTTGACCGGTCCGAAAGGAGTTGGAAAAAGGGGATGCGACAATGCTCAATATGGCCGGTTGGGTCATCACACTATGTTACTCTGTGCTTATGTTTTTTAGTTATACACGGCTTGTCTCGATTTGACTCTTAATATTATCATGGCTTCCTATGCTATAGTATCGAGTTTGAGATCTAGAACTAGATGTACTTTGAGGATTTGGAGTTGTTATATAACTAGTGTATTTAACTGCGCGCGATCATAATAATAAATTAAGAATATGAGTAAAAATCAGTTTCATAAGTTTTAAAAGGAAATAAAAGAAGTCCAAATGGTCTATTGTACTTGGTGAAAAAATCATTTTATACTTTTCATGACTCTTTTACTGAGGGATATTGTAATTTAAATATAAAACAATAAAATTCATTGGGCATTTTAACTTGAATAGGCAAAAAAGGAAAATTAAGAATAATAAAAAAGAGAAAAGATAGTGCCACTTGCCTGAATAAAATTTGGTAGTTTAAACCTGACATATTGCCCACTTTTTTTTAATCTTCACCTAAGCTCTTTTCGCAGAATATCGGGTTTCATAACAGAAAATGTTGAAATTTTTGTTTTCATATAGTTGATATTTTTTTATCTAAAGTGAAATTTGAAAGAAAACCTACCTAAAAAGGAAAAACTATGCCACTCACGGTATACATCTGAACTTAGCTATTTCAAAGCCATTCTTCTTACTATTATGAAAAAAAAAGATTTTCATGAAAAATAACGCATGAATGTATAATGCGTAAATAAATGAATATTAAATTCAATATTTCTCATACCTTTGTATGCACGCATAAGACACATGTATATCCCAAAATTCAAATGCTAATATTACGCAGATTATTGAATTAATGATTCGAAGAAATGATTGCTTAGAGTTTTCACTTCATCCTATCTGTTGTTAGATATATTCCAAGAATTGAACTTGCTAAAACTTTGGGGATGATTTTCAAATTTAACTTTCTCCCTTTTATTCACTTCTTGGAAACTAAAAAATTATCACATTAACCATCATCCAGAATAGAATTGCGCTCTTAGATGTAAGATATTACTTATAGTGTCAAAGTGAACAAACTTTTTCAATTCGAACAACCAGTTTCAAAGATATCAACAATTCGAAAATTATATCCACTCTTCTCGACAAATTTCATCGCCAAATAAATGAGCAGTGTAACATGTCAAATCTTGTTTTTGTTTTTTTTGAAATCATAGTAATCTTATATTACAAAGGATAACTGCATTTTTTTTCAACAACCAAATAAAAAAAATGAGAAGAAAGAACTGATATTTTCTCAAACTCCGCAAATTTAATACCTATTTGTAGAACGAGTATTTCTTGATCTGCATTCCTCTAGCGCTTCTTCTGAACCAAAATATTCCATTCTCCTTAATATATATCGACAGGGCCTTCTTCACTTTACCAACCTTGGAACATTATTTCCTTTCTTCAATCCTTAATTGACTTTGGAACTTTATAACGTTTTCCCACAAGCATTTGAACTACGTAGATTTGGATCTCTGTTCTACACCTTCACTTCTCCTTGAATCCTTGTAGTAAAATGTTGCTTCCTCCGAATAACCAACTTTAACGTGCGATGTTGCTAGCAGGCGAATTGCAATTGCTTTTCGGTGATTACAGTTTGATTGCCTCCTCAAGCATATGAACCTGTATGATCTTGTTTTCGTAAAATTTTAGATCATGTGTTATGTTTCACATCCATGTTGGTTGTTGCATCAATTTCTGCCCTTAAATATTCAATATTTAGATTTAGAGTAGTTGAGGAATTTTGCAATATTAATACATTGTTTATCGCGATATTGTTGAGGTGATTACTAAAGATAAATTGCTGCTATTTGGGTTTCTTAGAGAAAACAAACGACAGTCAGCAATAATGATATGATATATTAATTTAAATAAATTACCAACCGCAAACTATTTGGGTCAATTAGGATTGTAGAGGAGGATGGTAGGATGTGACTTTCCGGTAGGGTGTAATTAAGAGACCGTGGGACCTGACTTTTGGGTTTTTAAAATTAATCATTTAATAAATAAAGATATGCAGAAAAGTAGGGTAAAACTCAAAAAAGTGAGAAAATAAACAAATGTGATTCTTGACGAAAGAGAGGTGTGTTCATGCCCTCTTTTATATATATATATATATATATATATATTATAAAAATTGGAACTCCAAAACTTAAAGGTTAAAAGACCTAAATGCCCTCTAAATAATTTAAATATCTTATAAAAAATAAAAATAAAAAACCTTACGCCTATACAGAGGACCCAAGCCAATGTTTAAATACGAATGAGTAATAAAATATTTTTAATGAACAGTTGTGTCTTAAAATGAAAGGATGTGTACTTTCATCTTAATTTGGTTCTTTCTTCGCTATAAATTGCATTTTACTTTGCAAGAAACAGTTACTTTCATAATCAAATCTTTATTTTCCAATGTGCTAGAAGTTTGGGAAAATTGTCTTTCTTCAAAAGTGTAGCGATTTTGATTTTAAAACCAATGTGCAAAAATTCTGTACGGAATTAATACGAAGTGACCCTGCTGTTCTCTGTTTGTTTATTTATACAAAGAAATGGCACCGGGTTTCTTTGAAATCGAGAAGTTTCTATTAGGGTATGCTTCGTTAAAGAGCTTGTATCTCTCTGATGACAGCGTAACAAAGTTTGCACTCAAAGTCAAAAGTAACCCTAGGACTTGGATATGAGTAAGAAATTACCAATTATATTTCAAGGCATTACAACAAAATTTTATTATTCTTAAATGAATAAAAACGGTAAGGCACAAAGCATATGTCGTTGTTTATAAGTAATCTGAATGCTTGAAGATGCCAATGTGGCTAGAGTAGTGTTGCTGTTGACAATGTGCCATGCAAACACTATCACCAAGCAGATCCTATGGCATAAGACTTAAGATATTTTCCGCTGTTGTTAGTTCCCTTAATTTTGGGTAAATTTTTTGAGTTAGTAGTGGTTTGCTGGACTTGAAAATAGTTAGGTGCCGGTCAATGATCTTAAGAGATCTTAATCGTTATAGTTAGTGACGACTCAAGTGAGTATCTTTCAATGGATTTATGCCATAGTTGTTAAAGTTGGATGGAAAATCGGGATGGATTCCTAACTTGTGAGAATTCATGGTTGCTCGAGTAGACAGTCATGATAGAAATATCTGCATAGGAAAGTCCAAATAACAAACTGTTCGAAGTATAAAAAAATTAGACTTCGATATCAACCATTTTCCCCAAAAATCATGGTTAAATTTTTTCAACATTGAGAGTTATGTATTTCGCAGCTAGGCTATGTATCATTTTGTATATGATTAAAATCGAGCATGTACGATTTTATAAACTCGAGGGTCTGCCACGAGGTAAAGCTCATAGTGAAGCGAGCTCGAGCTCGAAGACACTAAGACCGAAGGATCGAGATCGGGCAAGACCAACATCGAGCAACAGAATTGCGAGATATCAGCGATCGACCATAAATCTCGGCGGGAATCTCGAAACCAACAGAACCGCTAACGGTTATTGATACCAATCATGAATTTTATTTCTGAAATTAGAGTTATTCCTTATTTAGGATTCTTCCACTATATAACGAGGAACCCTGTTCATTTGTAAGTAGACGGATACTTACTGAGAAATAACAATACGCTGCTCTTTTAGTTGCTTTTAATTTTCTACTGTTCTTATTATTCTTATTGTCCTTAACGCTTGATCCCAAGCCTGTCCCAATCGAGGTCGATAGCTTGCAACGACACTGGTTTGATTTATCTTAACCGTTTAATTCATTTACTTATTTCGTAATTTATCAATTGGTATTGAATCTGATCACGTATCCTTATAACCACATTACAAGTTTAATCGTTACCCGTATTTCGAGGTAAAAAGTTTGGCACCCACCGTTGGGCTAAGGATAATAGTGATTGTTTAGTGCTAATTCTGGTGAAACACACTATTTTACACTTGTTTCTTGTCAAGAATTTTGTTGCAGGTTAAATCATGTCAAACTCACAAAACACATATACACACGGCAACAACGGCCTCGGACTCCACGGAGAAAACGAGAATGTTATTGCCCCAGGAATCGAGGTGCCACATGCTGACCTCGGAGGAGCACCGCCCATTAATCTGGTTGATGTCAGTTCGCATGTTGCTTTGAAAACGGATTTAGGCGCAGACCTCGAAGGTAGTTTACACAAAGAGGGTCGAACTGACGGTCGAGGTACACAGGGCCGAGGAGACGACAGAGTCAGTCTGCAAGTAATATTTGAAATGCTACAAGCTAGTACCTGAAAGATTGGGTGATAATACTTCGACAACTGATCCTGCTATTATGAGTATGCTCGAGGAGATTACAAAAAGAATATAATCGGGAGAAAAGAAAATCGAGGCCAACAAATAGAAGGTAGAAACTTACGACTCCCGAGTTGACCAAATACCGGGGGTACCTCCAATCCTAAAAGGAATGGATTCCAAGAAGTTTGTACAAAAACCATTCTCCCAAGTGCGGCTCGAAAGCCCATCCCAAAGAAGTTCCGTATGACTGATATACCTAAATACAACGGGACCTCCGACCCAAATGAGCACGTTACTTATTACACGTGCGCCATAAAAGGAAATGATTTGGAGGATGACGAAATCGAGTCGGCATTGCTGAAGAAGTTCGAAGAGACCCTATTTGGTAACACTATTTTCCACCGAATTGTATCGATTCCTTCGCCATGTTGGCGTATTCTTTCGTAAAGGCACATGTTGGAGCCATAAAGGTTGCAACGATAAAATCAGACCCCTTCAAAGTGAAGCAGAGGGACAACGAGATGCTAAGGGAGTTCGTATCTCGATTCAAAACGGAACGCTTGGAGTTACCACTAGTCACTAATGATTGGGTTGTTCATGATTTCACACAAGAAGTCGATAGCATCATGCCAGTTGAAAGAGATTTTGATCGAGTACCTAGATGTGACTTGGGTAGATGTTCACAACCCTTATCTATCGAAGATTAGGGTCGAGGACGATCAATTTGGAGCCTCCTCAGGTTCAGTACGTCCAAACCGTTCGACAGGTAAAAATCAGAGTGATGTTGATAGAGAATCAAGGCCGAATAAAGATCGGTATCAGCCATACGTTTCAGATGAAGGAATAACGGTCTGGGATGCAACTCTACCCGGAACGATCGAATGGGTGACTGAGGGCAGAACTTTCATGGACTTATGAGTAAAACTGGCTTCGACAAGTATGCAGATCCCACAGAAGCACCTTGACTATCGGAGTCCAACTTCAGTGTTGAAACATCAGGGATCATATCGGCTATCAGAAGGATCAAAGTCACTAGGTGGACAAGACCTATATAAACTGATCCTTCTCAAAGGAACCCAAATTTAATGTGTAAGTATCATGGCACTCATGGCCATCGGACCGAAGACTGCAGACAGCTGAGGGAGGAAGTAGTTCGATTATTCAACGAAGGCCATCTTCGAGAATTCCTCAGTGTTCGAGCCAAAAATCACTTCAGAGAAAGAGACGCTAACAAAAAGAACGAGCAAGAAGAACCTCAACATGTTATTCACATGATCGTCGGCGGGGTCGACGTCCTACAAGGACCCATATTCAAATCCACCAAGGTTAACCAGAGAGAAACAGACTCGATACTACGTGCCCGAAGGAACTTTATCGTTCAATGACAAAGATGCAGAAGGCTTTTCTGAGCCGCACAACCACGCCCTGTTTACGGGGAATTACATGCTGCAAAGGAAATGTTTGCAGTCGGCGAGGTGACGCCGATATCAACACCTTCGACCTCAGAAAAATCGAGCACCAAAGATAAGCAGACGACCAAATAGCAAGCACCGCCCCCAGCCTCGACCGAATCAGAGAAAAAGGTAATCGAGGAAGAAGAAAAGGATTTTCTCACTCCTCGAACTTTCATTGCTCCCGAAGAATCAGATGCAACCAAGTCAACGGTCGAGGAGCTGGAATAGGTGATATTGATCGAGTATCTACTCGAATGAAAGGTATACCTGGGAACGGGGTTGACCCCCGAACACAGGAAAAATCTCATTCAATTTCTTATTGATAACATGGATTGCTTTGCATGGTCCCATTTAGGCATGACAGGAATCCCACCGGAGATAACAACTCATCAACTGAGCCTGGATCCCAAGTTCAGGACGATAAAGCAAAAGAGAAGGCCAAGTCCGAGGTAAAGCACGCCTTCATAAAGGACGAGGTAACCAAGCTTGTCAAAATAGGATCCATTTGGGAAGTAAAATATCCCGAATGGTTAGTTAACGTAGTCGTAGTCCATAAAATGGGAACAAACTTAGAATGTGTGTAGACTATAAGGACTTGAACAAAACATGTCCGAAAGACTCCTTTCAACTGCCTAACATCGATCAAATGATCGATGCCACAGTCGGCCACGAGACCCTTACCTTTCTCGACGCTTATTCAGGGTACAACCAAATCTAAATGGACCCAGAAGACCAAGATTATCACTAAGTATGGAACTTATTGTTATAATGTACTGCCCTTCGGGCTAAAGAATGAAGGAGCTACATAACAACACATAGTTTACAAAATGTTCGAAGAACAGATAGGTAAATCAATGGAAGTTTATATTGACGATATGTTAATTAAGTCCCTGCACGCAGAGGACCATTTGACTAATTTCCAGGAAACATTAAAAATCTTGAGGAAGTACAACATGAAACTTAACCCTGAAAAATGTGCTTTCGGGGTCGGCTCGGGAAAATTCCTCGGCTTCATGGTGTCAAATCGGGGGATCAAAATTAACCCTGATAAGATTAAGGCCATCGAGGATATCACTGTCGTAGAAAGTGTGAAAGCCGTAAAAAGGCTAACCGGACGGATAGCTGCCTTGGGTTGATTTATTTCGAGGTCATCATATCGGAGCCACAAGTTCTTTTCCTTACTCAAAAGGAAAAATGATTTCGCATGGACCCTGGAATGTCGACAAGCATTGGAGGAATTGAAGTGATACTTATCGAGCCCACCTCTTCCCCACATTCCAAAGAAGATGAGAAGTTGTACGTATACTTGGAAGTTTCTGAGATAGCGGAAAGTGGTGTACTAGTTCGAGAAGAGCATGGTACGCAGTTTCCCATTTATTACGTAAGTCGGACCTTAGGAGATGCTGAAACTAGGTATCCAAACTTAGAGAAATTGGAACTTGCATTAATAA
Source organism: Nicotiana undulata (assembly GCA_005239495.1). Classification (NCBI taxonomy): domain Eukaryota; kingdom Viridiplantae; phylum Streptophyta; class Magnoliopsida; order Solanales; family Solanaceae; genus Nicotiana; species Nicotiana undulata. Next base: position 54,006 of record ML249327.1, read on the forward strand.
GCACATCTACAAAATTAAAGAAATATTTCAAGTGTCACCCCATATATGTGATAACCACTTATCCACTCGAAGCCCGATTATTCAGGCCGGTTGGCCAAATGGGCCGTCGAACTTGGAAGGTACGATTATCAATCCGGAACGACCATCAAGTCTCAAATTTTAGCAAACTTCATGGCCGATTTTACTCCAACTCTCGTACCGAAGTGGAAAAGGAACTTCTACTAAAATGGGGTACATCATCGGGGGTATGGACCCTCTTCATGGACGGTGCTTCAAATGTGAAAGGGTCAGGGCTTGGCATTGTTTTGAAACCACCCACGGGAAATATTATTAGACATTCCTTTAAAACTGCAAAATTGACTAACAACGAGGCCGAGTATGAGGCTATGATTGCAGGTTTCGAGCTAGGTAAAAGCTTGGGAGCGGAAGTCGTCGAAGCTAAATGCGACCCCCTACTGGTAGTTAACCAGGTAAACAAAACCTTCGGAGTTTGAGAGGACAAGATGCAAAGTTACTTAGACAAATTGCACGTAACTTTGCACCGCTTTAAAGAATGGACTCTACAAGATATACCACGAGAACAAAACACCGAGGCCGATGCACTTGCCAATTGGGGGTCATCGGTCGAAGAAGATGAGATCAGCTCGGGGACTGTCGTCCAACACTCGAGGTCTGTGATCGTGGAGGGACATGCTAAAATATATCCTGCGAGCTTAACTTGTGACTGGAGAAACAAATACATCGAGTCCCTGAAGAACGAGAATCTACCGTCGGATCCCAAAAAATCGATGGCCTTACAGACTAACTTTCACATTAGACGAAGATGGAACATTACACAGAAGAACGTTATATGGTCCATTGGCAGTATGCTTGGTACTGGGAGATACTGACTATGTTCTGCGAGAAATCCACGAAGGAACTTTTGGGAACCATTCTGGCGCCGATTCGCTTGTTCGGAAGGTCGTCAGAGCGGGATATTATTAGGATAGCATGGAAAAAGACTCTAAGGAGTTCGTCCAAGATGCGATAAATGTCAAAGGTTTGTACCGATTTATCCACTAACCTGGCGAACAACTTTTCGATCCTATACCCATGCCATTCATGAAATGGGGAATGGACATCGTCGGTCCTTTCCCATCGGCCCCAAGTAAAGCTAAGTTCATATTATTTTTGACTGTGTATTTATCTAAATGGCTTGAAGCACACGCCTTTGAAAAAGTTAGGGAAAAAGAAGGGATCAATTTTATATGGGATAACATCGCATGCCGATTAGGGATTCCCGTAGAAATAGTATGTCATAATGGCAAACAGTTCATCGGCAGCAAAGTAACAAAATTCCTCGAAGATCACAAAATAAAGAGGATACTATTGACACCGTATCACCCTAGTGGGAACGAACATTCCAAATCAACAAACAAGACTATCATCCAAAACATGAAGAAAAGGCTAAACGAAGCCAAAAGGAAGTAGACAGAAAAATTGCCCGAGGTCTTTTGGGCTTATCAGACAGCGTCAAAGTCCAATAGAGGAGCAACTCCGTTTTCCTTTGTATATGGCTCTGAAGCCTTGATACCGGTCAAAGTCGGAGAGCCCAGCGCCAGGTTTCGATATGCAACAGAGGAATAAAACCACGAGGCTATGAATACTAGCCTCGAGTTGTTAGATGAAAGACGAGTAGCTGCATTCGTTCGAATAGATTCACAAAAGCAACGAATCGAGAGGTACTACAACAGGATAACCAACACTCAACATTTCAAAGTCGGGGACTTAGTCCTAAGAGAAGTCAACATCAACACTCTAGACCCTAATGAAGGGAAACTCGGTCCTAACTGGGAAGGACCCTCCCAAATCCCCGACATCGTCCAGAAAAGATCTTACAAACTCGGAACAATGAGCGGCGAACCGCTGTCGAATAACTGGAACATATCACTTCTTAAGCGATACTATTGCTAAGGTATTACTTTACCTTTCTTTTCATTTACATAAATATTCAAAACTAACTCATTGCAGGAATTCGACCCAAGATATCGAGACCTTAGGTTTTAAAGTACGCATTGCACTCTTTTTTCCTTAGACCGATTTTTATTCCAAATGGGTTTTTCCAGCAAGGTTTTTAACGAGGCAACAATTATGTGCTATCTGAGGATAATTCAATAGTATCCGAGGCTTCTTTTCAATCAACCTCGAATACTGGGGGGCATCACCCTCGGATGTTATGTGTTCGAGAATTGTACCTCGTATCAATAGGTCTCGATAGGAAAAGTATGGGTCAAACGATCGAATGAACCGTGTCCATATAGATTAGCCGAGTTCCGAAAACAAAACATTTACGCATGTATAAATTGTTCAAAGAAGCATTCTCTTTTCTCAAACATCTCATGTTTCGAAATAAAATCTCTACTATACGAATCGTATACTTATGATTCTATTGTGCAAAACTAACACTTGTGAAAAATGTCTCAAGAGACAAGTACAAACATATTTCGAACAATCGGGGACTACACACTCTAGCTATCTAAGTTCGAAATCATAAGACCTCAAAGAGGCACCCCTCGATATATAGGCCAATGCCACCATACTCGGGGACTAACATTTCGAACAATTTCGAAATGTTATCGAGAAATAAGTCCAAGAGGCATACCCGAAGGCTACGACCACATTAAAGGCTACGACCAAAATAACACGGCTCGGAGACGTCGGACTTCTGCTATAAATAAAAGTCCATCAAATACTTTGAAAAACCAGTTAAATAAGGCTACCTTCGGAAAAACAAATAAAAAGGGCTTCGACAAAATCAGCCCTTGAATAATTAAAAGGCTTCGATAATGTCAGCCTTCGAAAAAACCTCAAGGGGCATCAAATCATCTTAACGCAAACACGTTGAGGCACAAAAAAGAAAAATGAGGTTCCGATCATCGAATCCTCAAGAAACCCAATGGGTATAAAAAAACATATGCTAAGGCATAAAGAAATTCTTACTAAGTCTTTTAGCCGAAGAGGGGGAAATAATAGCCATTTTTAGAGGCCGAATCGGCCCAATCTAAAGAGCCTAAGGGCCAATATAAAGAGCTTAAGGGACAATCTAAAAGAGCCTATGGGACGATCTAAAGAGCCTAAAGGCCGGTACAATTAGAGTTTGAGACCTCGTTCTCACTCGATTCGAACCCAAGGGTTCCGCTATTTCGAGCTCAAATAAAAGTCAATTATAGCTCAAAGATTCAACCAAAAACCATAAAGGGTATATTTATGTAAGCTCGAAAAACTTAACAATCATTTGATAAAAACCTAAGGGTTTACTTTGGCTTCGAGCTGAAGTTCGTAAGATTACAACAATAACAATTTTCAACAGTTTCAATAAAGACAGAAAACATATCTAAAACATGAAATGTCCGAAGACATTCGAGGAGAAATCTTTTATTATATCGAATAGTTGTACAAAAGGAAAATCAGGGCCTGACACAAAAATGATACAAGAAAAGAAAATCCTAAAGGACTAGTCTACCCCGGGAGCCACATCCTCGAGAACCACATCTTCGGGATCCGCTTCTTCGACGACGTCATCCTCATCCTCTCCGCTCTCGGACCCACTGGATGAATCCTCTTCATCAGAAAGCAAGTCTGCAGCCTGAGCCTCCAAAATTTTGGCGTCTTCGATGTCAGTTGAGAGGTCGAAGCCACGAGAGTGCACTTCCTCAAGAGACACTCTTCGAGATTGCCGCCTAGCATGGTTGATAGCACATGATAATATAATTTCATCAGTAGCATAGATCTTCTGTGCCCGTAGATTGACAGCCTCGGCATCAGCTTGGTAATAGGCACCAAGCGCCACTGCCTCAAACTTAGCCTTAGAAAGCTCGGCGGCCATCTTAGTCTCGATCTCTTGGGCTCGGGCCAAGTTTTCCTCCCTCATAACTTGGAGCTGGCTCTCGACTGAAGTCAGTTGCGCTCGAAGCGTATCCTTCTCCGAGGTAAGACACTCCATATGTTGTCTCTACCCTAGAGTTTCAGCCTCCTCCATCAGAGGTTCCTCTCAAAGTTGCGCCACCAGTTCACACTTTTGCTGGACCTACCAAACCGAAGGGTTAATTGCCAAATTCGAGCTAACACTTAGCAAACTTTCAAGAAACTACGTTACCTGTTCGATGAGTTCGGTCTGATCTCGATGGACTCTTGTGAGCTCAGCTCGAAGGGTGAGGATCTCCTTTTCCCTTTGAACGTAGAGGAGTTTGAGGCCATCCCTCTCCTCTACGAGCTTCTTGAGCTCGGCCTCGCATCGGGATAACTCAGCCCTAGATTTCGAAGATGCTTCTCGGTGAAGCACCATGGCCTATACACAAAGTAAATAGACAGGCTTGAAGAAATATGGACTAAATGCAAGTGTAAATACAAAGAAAATTGAACTTACTCGCTTTAGAAACCAATGAGGCTCGTCAAATACGAATGATGCGTCTGGCTCGGGACCATCGTCGACTCCGGTGAAGCAGTCCCGGAACATGTCATTCACTTCGTGGACCTGTCCCACGTCGGGAGTACCCATGGCCTGATCATCTTGAAACTGCCCCTCGAAAAATGAAGGTCCAAGCAGCGAGTCACCAATATTGATTATCCCAAGTGAATAACTTGGGACATTGTCTTCTCTCTGAAGGGCCTCAGGGCTAGACCCTTCAGGCACACCCACTGACTAATTATACCGGCGGGGGGCATCCTTACCACCTGATTGCTCGGGGACATTGCTCGGACCCTCCTCTAGAATTTCCTCGGTCCGAGATGGGTTCGTCTCGAGCTCCACCGGCTCGACACTCCTAGAAGCCTCGGTACTTCCCCTCTCTCGGGTCACCAGTGGGAAACCATCATCTTTACCCACTTCATCTTCCTCTCATAATCGTTAAACTACATCGACATGAGGAGCAGAAGGCTCGGGTTTTGACTTTGGAGATTTGTTCTTCTTTGGTTTGGGGGTATCGAAAGGAGAAGCTCTTCTCCTCTTCCTCTCCTTGTTTGGCTTCGATGCCTTCTCTTCCCCAGGCAGAGGTGGCCTCATGGACACATTCTCACCAAGACCTACATATCCACAGACAAAGTTAGTGAGAGTTATATTGCGAGAAAAACCTCGATGTACAAGCGAGAAGTTCTCACCGTGGTTTTTAGCCTCCCATCGGCCTATGTCCGAATCACACCAGCAGTGTTTGGCATAAGAAAAAGTGGAGGCCAGTCATCGAACCAAGCCTTCAAGGTACGTGATTGCGCCGGGGAACCAAGGAGAAGCGGCATCATGAAAAGAGAACCTGTGTCAGGAAAAGGAATGAAGGAAATAAAGCAGTAAAGTACCAGTATCGAAGTTGCACTTACGTTTAATGTTACATTCCTCAGGGAATGGAATTTTATCGACCGGAATTAGATCAGAGGTTTTGATTAAGACGAATCAGCTCATTCATCCTCGATCTTTGTCTTCGTCAATACTTGAGAACACCGTCTTCGTGGCCCGACGCTGCTGCTTTATCAACCCACCTTGATAAAGACGAGGTCTATATAGCCTTATCATATGGTCGAGGGTGAAGGTTATTCTTTCGACCTTGCTCGAAAAGAACCTCATCAGGTTGACGATGCGCCAGAACGAGGGATAGATTTGGCCGAGGGTTACTCGATACTGACGGCAAAAGTCGAGTATGACTAGATCTACGGGACCTAGAGTGAAAGGATAGGTATATACACTCAAGCACCCTTTCAGGTAGGTAGTGATGTCCTCCTCGGGGGAAGGAACTACCACTTCCTTATTTTCCCAATTGCAGTCATTCTTCACCATCTCGAGGTCACTTTTCGATATCGAGCAGATGTATCGGGACATAGGTTCACATTGACCTAGAACTGAGTAGGGTCTTACGACTTTGAATTCGTAAGTTAGTTCGATTGGCCCCGGGATACATTCCTCGATATGAGGCTCTTATCGCCGGTCGGCCGGGAAGAGGAAGATGAAGCCTTTTCCTTTTGCGCCACAATTTTTGAGGTTATTTACATATGTATATGCAAAAGAAGTGGAAGAAATGTGTAAGATTGGTGGCTCCGGTAAGAACAACAGTGGCATAATTGGTGGCGATGAAAGAAAGATAAGAAGGATTGGAGAGTTGAGAGTTTTTAATCGAAGCAATGTAAAGTTTGAATCAACAAAGAAAGTGATATTTATAGGCTTTTGGAAATGGTTCGGTGGCACTAGTGGCCGACCGATGACTAACATGCATTTATGGTTTTGGGGAACCGAACCGAAGGGACATTTCGGTCACATCCATCGCTTACGTCATGAAGACGACGTGGTGATCGAAATACAAGGGAATCGAGGTTCAAATCTTTTCTTATCATTCCATTCTAAGAAACGTGGGGACTATCTGTATACGGTTAAAATCGAGCATGTTCGATTTTATAGGATCGAGGGTCTTCCTCGAGGTAAAGCTCATAATGAAGCGAGCTCGAGCTCGAAGACACTAAGACCGAAGGATCGAGATCGGGCAAGACCACCATCGAGCAACAGAATGGCGAGATATCAACGATCGACCACAAAGCTCGGCGGGAATCTCTGAACCAATAGAACCGCTAACAGTTATTGATACGAATCATGGATTTTATTTCCGAAATTAGAGTTATACCTTATTTAGGATTCCTCCACTATATAAAGAGGAACCCTGTTCATTTGTAAATAGACACTTACTGAGAAATAACAATACGTTGCTGTTTTACTTGCTTTCAATTTGCTATTGTTCTTATTATTCTTATTGTCCTTACCACTTGATCTCGAGCCTGTCCCAATCAAGGTCGAGAGCTTGCAACGACACTGGTTTGATGTATCTTAACCATTTAATTCAGTTACTTATTTCTTCATTTATCAATTGGTATTGAATCACATCACATATCCTTATAGTCATATTACAAGTTTAATTGTTACTTGTATTTCGAAGTAAATACATTTGTTAGAATCTCTTTCTCCTTGCCTTATCTTTCAACTTTTGTTAGTTCCTAAAGTTCTCATATATAGCTCTCAAATACTTTTCTTTCTATTTCACCTCAATAGACACGAATTTAATCATCCAAAACACCGACCACATGCAATCTCCAATTCATGAAACAATTGGTATAGGCAACATGGCAAACATGAGGAAAAGCATTATACTTTCATTCTTTGCATTGTTGAGATAAGGGATTATTAAATTTATCATCCTTAATTACTATGAAATGTACACTAATTTTACATAAGGAGTTCTTCTTAAATTTGTGTGGAACTTTTAGGTTTTTGTGTCCATTATACAACAACAACAAACTCAGTGTAGTCCAAATAAAGCGGGGTCGTGATGACACCTAACACCGCTCGTGAGGCAAGCCAACAAAATAAATGATATGAAAAGAGAAGAAATAAATATCTGACTATTGAACAAATAACATAATGTAAAAACAACCTTGTGATAACATAATTAGTTCTAAACCAGTGGCTAACTTACACTACCCCAAGATTTGTATAACAAGTACATGAGCTTCTAAATTTAACTAAATTTAAGGTTCTGGAAGAAATACAATACTATCCGAAACAAAATAGATACAGTACAATGAAAATAGGAAAATGACTCTAGGGCATATGGACGGGAATACAACTCTATCTCGAATCATTGTCTGGAGTTCGCTAAGAACCTAGCGAGACTCATACGCTACCAATGTCAAAATATGCACAAGAAGTGAAATAGTGTTGTATGTGTACAATCGATCCAACGTACTCAGTAATATCTAGACTATTCTTGACGAGGTAGAGATGAGGCTAAGACAAAATACCTACTAAACATCTGTGCAGTTATATAAACAAAGCAATTGAATAACAATTAAAGAATCAAAAGTACAAACACGCTGGGACATGTTGAAAGGGGAAACAAGCGGAACAATAAGTAAGAAACACCAAGTAAACCTCTTTCAAAATAAGCACTGAAACAATCAAGTCAAATTCACATTTCAAATATCAAGTCAAAGCAATAAATTCAGCAAAGTGCGCAGCGTCACCCTTCGTGCTTTAACTCTCATCCGCACCATATATCATAAATTCAAGTACACGACATCACTCTTCGTTCTTTTACTCTCATCCTCACCATATCGTGTAAATAAGCATTTGCACGACATCACGCGTCGTGCTTTAACCTCACATTCACTCAAGCAAAGATATCAATAAGCGAACAAGGCACGCCAACACCCTTTGTGATTTTCACTTTTTCTCACCAAGCAATCACCCCAACATAATTACAAGCAAGGTGGGAAACAAATTCAACTTTGACAATAGTATTGAACTACACTCGTTATAGGAGAATATTTTCACAATTAGAGCCAACAAGAAATCAACAACTTCCATGTTTTGACCAATATTGCAACAATCTCAATATAAGAAATAACTTGAAAGTGAGTAATCAAAGAATTGACAATCTATCTAAGGATTTGAAAACACAATAAGCAATTAACATGGAACAAGGCAAATTTTGCCCGCATGCTTATCTCATGCCCGTCCTATATATATTCCTCACATTGCATATACGTCGTGCCCAACACATAATTCTCATTGCAAATAGATTCAATTCTACCTTAATTCCCTCAAATCAAGGTTAATCAAGTCACTTACCTCCTTGCGCAACAAAATCAACAAGCAACACGACTTTTACTTTCAAACAAGTCTCCAAACCAACAAAAACCTAGCCCATTATCGTTCATACAATTTAAAACAAACTTTAGAAACTACCTACGAATGAAAAAGGTTCAATTTTGATCATATTTGAAAAGGTCAACAAAAGTTAACCCCGCGCTTGCTTGGTCGAAATCTGAGATTCGCACCAAATACCAATTACCTATTCATTCCGAGTCCAGTTATGTATTTTGTTTCGAAATCCAACCTCAATTTGAGGTCTAAATCTCAATTTTACATTCCCTAAATTCTACCCAAAACCCTTTATTTCAACCTTGGAATTCATGGATTTGATGTTAAAATTCATGGAAAAGTAATTGAAATTGATTGAAAACTAGTTAAAGTTGCTTACCAATGAATTTTGGGAAGCAAAATCCTTTTCAAAAATCGCCTCTAGAGAGCTAAGGGTGGAAAAATGGTGTGAAATGAGCTAAGTCCCTTTTTTCCAACTTTTATCCAGTTGCAAATGTTGTAATTACGAACTCTTGTTCACCATAGCGACCATCGCAAAAGTGAACCACTGGTTGCAAATGCGATCAATATCCAAGTCATGCACTGGTCGCAAATGAAACATACCCTTCGCAATTGCGAAGGCACCCATGTCGCAATTGCGGACACATGCTTTACAAAAGCAAAGCAGCTCAGTGCCTAGGGTCGCAAATATGAGCCTTCTTTCGCAAATGCGATGGTCGAAAATGTGATACTGATAAATTGGTATTATATTAACTTATGTCTTCTTGATACTTAGAATTTTGTATGATTTTGTTTAGAAACTAAGGCATTTATTGAGGTTTATTGGTATATTTCAGGTATCAAGTGATTTAGAAAAGATACAGAAGAAACCAAGTCAAAATGTGTTGAAGTGAGGAAAAATGACTGCTGCCAAATAATGCTCTTCGCTATCGCGAACATTGACATGCGATCGCAGAAGGCCAGGAAACTATACATCGCGAATGCATGGAAATTTCTGTGAACGCGAAGAAGAAGCTGGTCAACTGTTCTCAAGTTCTCTGCGCGAGCACATTATCTGGTACGCAATCGCAATGCTTTGCAGCATTACTCTTCGTGATCACAGACCGATTTTCGCGAACGCGATTCACAAATCTGGGCAGTTTTGGCATTTCACGTTTTGACCCCAAAAACATTAATACATGACCTAGCTCATCTTTGGCATATCTTGAGCTTATTTTTCAGTCTCTTGACTAGAGAACACAAGTTTTGGAGCTACGGTTCTTGCACACACATGTAGGTCTAGACGATTTGAAGCTTTTGGTTGAGAATTTCTTACTCATTTATGCTCATTTCTTTGTTTCCTTGCTTTGTATTGAATATCTAAGTGTGTGATATTTTTTCTAATACTTGAATCTTGTTAATGAGAATATTCAAATTTTAAGTGTGGATAAAATGTCTTATTGTGTTATGTATTGAACGGTTTTTATTTATTATGAAGTGAGTTATTATTTTTTTACTTATTCTTGTTCTTTAATGTTTCCAAAGAGATTATCTATTCCTAGGACTCGTCCATTTACTTCGAATTAATTTTGAGAAAGATAATTTTGGGTTGGGAAATATTAATTAACAAGAACTTGAGGCTTTAACCCTCACTTTATAGATTCTACCTAGGGATAAGATTGAACTACTTGTAGCCATATTTGGGTGTGCTTAATCTCTTAATTGTTTTAGTAATAATTCAATTAGAAAGTCTCGTTAGTCTTCGGAAGAAGCTAATATAGAATTACTACTCGGGACTAATTAACATAAACTTGATCGTATTTGTAAAATAGTAAAATACATGGGAACGTTACTTTAGTGTAATTCCCTATGCATCCATGCTTGTAGCCATTGATCATTTTACTTGCTTTCTAGGTTAGTTAACATTTTCGCAATTAGTTATAACTATCCTCTCAAAACCATTTTAAGTGTTTGGCTTAGCATAATAAGTGATAATTCTCTCACATGCCTAATCGCCTACATATTGTTCTATGTGGGATTCGACCCCGACTCATAGTTGGGTATATTAGATTGCATGCGACCATGTACATTTACTTTTTAGTAGTGGATTTGGAAGTCATCAAAATTAGCGCCGTTGTCGGGGAAGAATTTTCTGTATTTAGGTTGTTTGAGAAGTAAGCGTAAGTGCTTTGGTCCAAAATTTTGAATATTTGTGTATTTATTTTTCTTATCTTTGTTTATCTTCTTGTTTGTTTCTTGTTTATTTTCTTTGTTTTAAAAAAATGGCCTCATATATTAAAAATTGGTCGGATGGTAGTTGTTCATACTTTGATGACCCTTCTCCTTATTGTGGAGGATCACACTCGTGACAAAATTGTTTAAATTCTCCTAGTGGCGGATTGTGCACTCAATCTCAAAGATATCAGTGGAGTATTTGTGATAAGGGTGGTCGTCAAAATGGTCATTTTGATTATTGTGCTTATTTGTCCTTCCCTTCCCCAATCCCCCGCTATGATGATTATACTTTTTGTGATGTTAAGTATTGGGATATGGAAGTGGAAGAAGTTGAGCATGGACAACATGGAGAGTTCAAGCTCATAGTGGACTTCCTACTTGAAGGAGGAAAAAAAGAGCAAAGTGCCTTCGAGGAGCCTTTGGAAAATAGTCTCCAAAATGACATGGCGCTTGAATGGTTGAACTCACAAATAGAAGGAATGCTTGAAGATTTAGAGGTCTCAAAAGCCTCGGAAGTGAATGATAGCCAAGAACCTTCTTTAAATGTGGAAGCCGAAAATCCTTCCTTGGCACTTGATCAAAACCAAGACGAACTCCCAAACACTCAAAATGATAGGATGATGCTCATGTTAGAGGCCATTACTGAAAATGAGGAGAAGCACAACCTGGCACTCGAGGACTTGAAACAAATCTTGACTCAAAATGATGAGAATATCCGGACTTTGGAAGATCGAATGAAAATATTGGTTGAGGCTTACTATGCCCACCAACTTGAGAGTGTGGAAAGAAGTCAAGAAGAGTCCAACTTCGAGAAGGAAAGTGCGCTTTATGTTGTGGAATCAAGAATTGAACATCCGCCAACCGACTCCATGCTTGTTAGTGATGCCAATAAAAATATGGAATTAGAGTCAACCGGTGTAATTGAAAATATGGTTGAAGTTGACTCTAGTTCGGAGGACCAAGAGGATGTCAAATTTCGAGAACAATTGCAATGTGGAGGCTTGATGACACATCGCAAACATTTTTCAATATTGGAGTTGTGTGGTGATACGGGAATAGAACTACACGAGTCAATGAAGGATTGCGAGGAGAAAAAGCAAAGGCCATACATTTTATAATTTGAATGTACAAGAAGGCTTAATGACATTCTGCACATGAAAGCCAAGAAATGCAAAATGAAGAAATCAAAGTTTGGCTTGATCTTCTATTTACCACCCTCTATTGCCCGTGGTCACAAGCTTGATTCCAAGTTAGGTGCCCAATTCATATCATCCAAGTGGCGAGAAAAGTGGTAAAGTTGATTCGCATCGTACCACGACGTTAAGTGCGGCGTTTACTGGGAGGCAACTCGTCGTTTTCAAATGTTTTAGTCGTTTTTGAAATCTCCTTTATAGAATAGTTTAGTATCTTCTTTTTGACTAATTTGCCAAGTTTCAAAATTTTTGGAGTTAATTAGAGCAGATCGGGGTGACCGGAAAACCAAAAGTAGTAGCTGATGAAAACTGCAGAAACTGTTACTCTTCGCGATCGCCTAAATAGCTTTGCGTTCGTGCAAAAAAAGAATTTCGCTACGCCTACGCGATTGCAGTAACAGAAAAACGGTCACGTCGTTTGGGTAAGTTTGTTCTACGCGAATGCAGGCAATGTTATGCAATCACGGTTAACAGGTATGTTCTGAATTTAAACACTGGAAATAAAAAAGAGACACCTACTTTTCCCCAAACAAAGAAACGACCGTAGCCTACTCCCCTTACCCTGGAAACCATCTCCAATCCTTATTTTGCTTCAATTCCATTGCATCACTCACTTTTCATCCTCAAGGTAAGTGGATTTCTCTCTTAACTCTCATTTTTTCCAATTATTAATGTTAAATAGTAGAAGGGAAGCGATATTTTCAAGGTTTAGGGCTTGATTTTTAATTTCTTTGTCAAATGAAAATGTTATGTGCTTTGCGTGCTTGCTTGCTGTGAGAGATTGGTTCAGAATTTGAGTGATGTTATGTGAAATTTTGGGGAAAAAGTCCATGGGTTGATTGTGAGAACTTGTTAAGAAAATTAGCGCACAAGAACTATTTGATGAAATACCCAAACGAGTTGGTACTGGGCGAGAAAGAAGACCCTCGCTATCGCGATGACCAATACTGCGATCGCGTAGGTCTAACTCTGCAAAGACCAAAAATTGTTTATCGCGATTGGGAATATCCCTCTGCAATCATGTTGCTTTATTTTAGCTGGAAACCCAATTTTTGTTCGCGATCACGTTCCAATTTCTGCAGTCGCGATTCAATGGTGCCCATGAAGCAAAATAGTGGCTTTGAAAGTTTTGATCCCACTACCTTTTAGTAAATTTCTTTGGCCTAAATACCTCCTAATACAATATTTTAATTGTACATACATGTGTTTAACATAGTTACTCCTTTTATAGGTACATTGAGCTTGAAAATAGCTTCGACATCAAATGAAAATGTTCAAGAATATGTCGAACATGTTGGCGAATAGGAGTACTTTGATCAGGACATATTCTCATCATTAAGATGTTCCCACCACTACGAAAAACAACTGTGTAGAAGTATGATTAAGGAAAAAGGCATTCTCTTGACCGACTTTGAAAGTCGATGGCCCAAATTCCATGGAAGATTAGTATCAAGTGGATTGATTTGCTTTGAAGAAGAGACAAGACCAGCCAATCATGAAGTGATAAGAGAATTTTATGAAAATGTTGTGGAGATGGACTTCAAGAACGATTTGGTTGTTACTGTGTGGGGAAAACAAGTCCGCTTTGATCCTGAACTGATAAATGAATATTACAATCTTCCCAATACTGACAATCTGATGTACATGGATAGATCTAAAGACTTGGGCACACACTGGTTTGTCACTCGAGTTTGCAAGGATCGAGTCTTCTGAATTCATTGTTGAGGCCAAGACTTGGCTCTCCATTATATGCGTTCGAGTCATTCCTTCACGTAAGGAAAAAGAGGTTACATTAAGAAGGCAAGGGTGATTTGCGCGTTCATAGATGCCACACCAGTAAATACGGGACAACTTATTGTTGATGAGATAACTGAGGTTGTTGCAGAGAGGATTAAGAGTTTATTCTTCCCATCCCTGATCACTCATTTATGCTTTGAGGCAGGGGTGGAGAAGAGGCCTATAGAGACGGAAAATAACCTAGAGAAGCTCAGTGAGAAAGGCAGCAGGGGTGCACAAAAGAAAATAAAGATTGATGTAGCATCTCCCTCATTTGGCCAGTTTCCTAACACCATCACTTAGATGCTTGATTCTCCAGAAGATTCCACAGGGACTTGTACTTCTATTGTACCACTTGAGCAGGGACCTCTCACACTCAAGTATATCACTCGAGTTTGCATGTGCCATGTGAGGTGATATTTGTTGTGAATTCTTTTGCCTTATTTGCAGTCTAGAACTTTTCCGGAATGTGCTTTAGTTTCCCTATTCAACCCCTTTTGAGCCTTTAAACATTTTATTTGGAAACCATGTTACAAGTTTTAACCCTTCGTTCATTATTGATCTATATTTTGGCATCGTACCTCCCTAAGTACTTTGAGAGTGTAAACATAGGCTAAAAGCCTAAGTTTCGGGGTGAAGGTTACAAAAGTTATGATGTGAAAGTTGCTTTAAAGGTGAAAGGTAATATATATATATATATATATATATATATATATATATATATATATATATATATATATATATATATATATATATATATATATATATATATATATATATATATATATATATATATATGAACCTTCCTTGAGGGTGAAAACAAAAAAAATGATGAGTAAGAAAGAAGAAAAAAAGGAAGGAAAACTAAGGAGTTGTGAATAAAGGGAAGATTAGGTGTGGAATGAAAAGTGAAGATATGATGGAAAATATTTTTGAAGGAAGTGTGCTTTAATTGTTGCAAATTGTAGTGCTTAGGGAGGGTTTGAGTCACTCTGATCCAATTTGTGCCCTACCTTAACCAAAAACCAACATTACAATCCTTTAAATTCTACTTGATTTTGAACCAAGTGTGTATACATTAGTTGAGAAATACATGCAGGGCAAGCCTATGACACTACTTTTGTGCATTTGAATATCTTTGAGAGAGAGTGTGTGTGTGTTAATTCTTTCCATTTGATATCCATTTGTGCTTAAATTGCAGTTTGTAAGTTGGGATTCTCAGTTATGTGTGAGGGAACATGAAATTTTGAGTTGTGAACTTAATCCAATCTCCAATTGGCAGGAATGAACAAAAGCAATTTTTTTCTGATAATGAGGCAAATTTTGAAGCATTAGTGTCATGACTTGGTTGCTACTTTGATTAATGTAGTGTTTGAGCACTTGAATTGAAATGAAATTTGTGAGAAGTTGGTGATTCATATGCTTTGGATTGATTGTTGGTGCCAACCAAAGTCAGTAGATTGTGTTTTATTTGAACCTTTTTGTCTTGAAATGATGCTTGGTATGCCATTGAGATTAATTGATTATTTTATTGAAGGACACTCTTAGTTTCCGGATTGCTTGAGGACAAGCAATAGTTTAATTTTGGGGGTTTGATAAGTTGGTATTTTACCAACTTGTGTCTTCTTTATACATAGGCTTTTGTATGATTTTGTTGAGAAACTATGGCATTTATTGAGGTTTATTGGTATATTTCAGGTATCAAGTGATTTACAGAAGATACGGAAGAAACCAAGTCAAAATGTGTTTGAGTGAGGAAAAATGACTGCTACCAGATAATGCTCTTCGCGATTGGGAACATTTACATGAGATCGCAGAAGGCCAGGAAACTAAACACCACGAACGTAGGGAAATTTCTCTGAATGCTAAGAAAAAGCTGGTCAGTTGTTCTCAAGTGCTCTATGAGAACACATGATGTGATACGTGATCGCAATGCTGTGTAGCATTACTCTTCGCGATCGCAGACAGTTTTTGCGAACACGATTCACAAATCTGGGCAAGTTTGGATCACATGTACGCATTATATGAAAAGAAATCAACCGACCAGGATCATTCAATACAACGGTATGAACACGGTATCAAGGTAACCCATGGAAATGTTTTGACCCCAAAACTATTTAATACATGACCTAGCTTATCTTTGGCATATCTTTGGCTTATTTTTCAGTATCTTGACTAGAGAACACAAGTTTTTGAGCTAGGGTTCTTGCACACACACTTGGGTCTTGATGATTTGAAGGTTTTGGTTGAGAATTTATTACTCATTTATGCTTATTTCTTCATTTTCTTGCTTTGTATTGAATATTTAAGTGTGTAATATTTTTTCTAACACTTGAAACTTGTTTATGGGAATATTTATATTTAAGGTGTGGATTAAATATCTTGTTGTGCTTATATATTGAACAACTTTTATTTATTATGAAGTGAGTTATTGTTTCTTTTAATTATTATTTTTCTTTAATGTTTTCGAAGGTATTCGCTAACCCTAATACTCGCCCATTAACTTTGAATTAATTTTGGAAAAGATAATTTTGGTTGAGAAAGATTCATTCACAAGAACTTGAGACTTTAATCCTCACTTTATAGATTCTACTTAGGGATAAGATTGAACTACTTGTAGCCATATTTGGGTGTGCTTAATCTCTTAATTGTATTAGGTATAATTAAATTAGGAAGTCTCGTTAGTACGTCTCGTTAGTCTTTGGAAGAAGATAATATATAATTACTACCCAGGGCTAATTAACACAAACTCGCTCGTATTTATAAAATCGTGAAGTAGATTGGATCATTACTTGAGTGTATTTCCTTATGCATTCATGCTTGTAGCCATTGATCATTTTACTTGCTTTCTAGGTTATTTTACATTTTCGCAATTAGTTTTAGCTATTCCCTCGAAACCATTCTATGTGTTTGTCTTAGCATAATAAGTGATAATTCTCCTACACGTCTAATCGCCTACATATTGTTCTCTGTGGGATTCGACCCGACTCATAGTTGGGTAAATTATATTGCATGATTGTATCTATTTACTTTTTAGTAGTGGATTTGGACGACATCAGATGCCCTCTTTGCAAATGTGAAGTCCTCAGACCCAGCCCAATTTCAACCAATGCGAGCCTGACTTCACAAAAGCAAAGCTTGTATTTGCGAGACCTACAGCTCAACTAAACCAGATATTGCATCAGCAATCCAAAACATCGCAAAGCGAATCGGAAACTCATCTGAGTCCTTTGGGCTCCAATACGAACATCCATACAAGTATAATAACATCATACAAACCAGCTCGCTAACTCACGTCACTAAAATAACACTTAAGAGCAATATTTGATCATCAAAACTCAAGAATGTCTAGTTTGAAACCCATTTTCCAACTTTTTACATAATGCGTCAAAACGTATTCGGGTCACTCGAGACCCTAAGAAAACATGCTTTCAAGTATATAAATATCATACGAACCTACCATAGTCAACTCTTGCCTCATGTTAAGTCAAAAATAATGTTTTCTTCAAATTTTCACATAAAAGCTTTATTAAAAATGACATGGACCATGCACGTAAGTCACATAGCACTAAATGATGCTTTGAGACGTCTCGAAACATAAACATTAAGGCTGGTACTCTAAACGGGCCTATCGGGTCATTACATTCTCCACCTCTAAAATAAACGTTCATCCTAGAATAGGCATAGAAATTTACTTGGACTAGTAAAAAGGTGTGGGTATCTACTCCTCATATCGGAATCTGACTCCCACGTAGCCTCTGTCGCGCCCCCTTTTTCCCTTAAGCGGAGATCGGGTTT
The DNA here is from genome assembly GCA_005239495.1 of Nicotiana undulata. Taxonomy (NCBI): domain Eukaryota; kingdom Viridiplantae; phylum Streptophyta; class Magnoliopsida; order Solanales; family Solanaceae; genus Nicotiana; species Nicotiana undulata. The sequence continues at coordinate 71,658 of ML249327.1, forward strand.
ATGACATTCTGACAACTCTTTTTAAAGGAGGAGGGTTAAAAGAATAGTCGCCACCTAACGATTTTAAAGGTGCGTTAGGGAACCTAGAGGGATTAACTCATGAGACTAGTTTGCATTACCATAGATTGGGTAAGGGCTTGAAATTATCCCAAGGGGAAGGTATAGCAAGTAGCAAGTAACGACTCAAATAAGAGGGGATTTCAAATAAGCATTGGAGTTATTAACTTTTGAAAGAACTAGTAAGACATTTGAGAGAAAGACATCCTAGGTTTGAAACAATATTGATCACATCAATGCAATACCCGGTATGTCACTTCTCAAAGAGGGGCTACACGTGGTATTAGCGCATCAGTCATCATATCCATATTCTACCCTTTCCCACCCCGTGAAGGTATTTAAAACGTGCGTTGGTTACGAACTCTATTGCGTGCTATCACCCGTCCCATCCTATCAGTCCCGAAGGAGGCTAGGACTACTATCCTAAAAGGGAAGTACTAGACTGAATACCTAGGTTTAAAGGACAAAATTCTAAACGACAAGCAAAGACAGTTAGGACTACAAATATGAAAAAAAACACATAAAAGAAAATATGAGGCTCAGATATTCCTCCACAAGTTATGCACATATCAGCACGACTCAAACACACATAAGGTCTTTTAACTTCAGATCCTAATGCATGATGTCTAGGCGAGAATACAGTAGCGAGGCAGTTTATCACTGATTTTTAGAGAAGGAATTGTACCAGTTTCTAAGATACTGATTTTAACCTGTTGTTAGCCAAACAGTACACATAAAGGAATAGGTTTCCAATTTTAACAAGTTTAAAAACCTAAGGCTTGCCTAGGCGTACCTAAACTGCTCCAGTTATGCTGTTTTAGTTTCCAGTTTAGAAAAAATAGTTGTTAAGCGGGGTGAGTCTGTTTTAATTTTTAACCAGGCAAATGGGGTGGGTGATAAACAAATATGAATGCAATCCTAAAGGACATGGTATCTAAATGCAAACAAGGGGCAGAATGGTGCAAGACCTATACATGATATTCTAAATGCATGTGCATTTTCAGCGTCAGAACCTGTCTTAGAGAGATCCATTTATTAACACATTTTGACTTAAACAGAAAGCATGAATTTCACAGGAAATCCGATTCTTTGCTAGATACATGATTTTCTAGGTGTTCATGTATAGTACGTTTTCAATCACAGTATCTGGCATAAATAACATGATGAAAAATGATATCTTAAGGGACATGATTTCTAATGCAAGATTTGGATAGTTGTTAATGTTATTACTTATCCTATAAAAGCAGGACTCCTAGGTGATGTAGTTATGAGAAGGTAGTAATATTACGATAGCCATTTTTGTTGTTATTCATCCTATGAACATGATTTCTAAGTGAATACAATTGTAATGAGATGCTGAAAGAAATAAACCTAATTATCATGGTATCTAATGCATGAGTGACATATTATTCCTAAGCATGGTGACTATTACGCATATAGGAAAAGTAAAAATATAGACATGATTTCTACCCATACTACAACATGCATATTCCCCACCCATTTCACTATCCAGCCCCAAAATCTTTTACAACCAATTATTACATACTAGTGTTGCACGAATTACATATGTAAATAAGAAAATTAAGAAGTTACACTATAGGGAGCCTACCAATAGGCCCAAGTCTCCAAGTCCTTAATGCCATATGCCATAACCTTTCATAAGCCCCGGGTGTGTCAGAGTTCCTAAGGACCTCAGAGGATCCCAAGCAGTGCTCACACCCAGGTACCCTAGCCAAGAATGAGTAAGTGCAGTGTAGGAATGCCAGCCTAGTGTGTCAGAGTTCAATGGGTACTCAAATGGTCCCCAAGGCAGTGCTCACACGAAGGAGGCTGAACTTAAGAAACTAGGAGTAGTGAGATGTCCTCACGATTTAGGGAGTTTAAGTAAAACATAGTGGAAAATAATTAATTTGAAAAGAAGAGGGACTTTTAATAAAAATCAGCTCTTTAGAATAAGAGATTCAGTTGTTGAAAAAAAACAGTTTACAATTCAAACAGACAAAGCCAACATCACACAGGGGACCCATGATGGTCCAGCAATCACAAACAAGGGTGGGGGGGTTTGAGGAACAAGTACACAGCCTGTGAGCCAAACAACTTACACATAAACACATATTTAAAGGGGTTTTCTAAGGGTTCAGGGGATATGACTAAGTGTCAAATTAGAGCAACATATCAGCTAAGCAACTAACATCACAACTGGACTACCATATTAGACATAGGCATGGAGATAAACATAAAGAACAAAGGCTGAGTGTAGAGAGACACATTGATCATGCATGATAAGGTAACAATAGACATATTAAAAAGAGATTCAGGGTTCTAATTGCATGTTGAACAACAGAAACACAAGTAGAAATGTCACGACCCCAAATCCTAACAGGCCGTGATGGCGCCTACCGTGGAACTAGGCTAGCCAATCATCACATTACTACGCTTTTGTTCAATTATAATAGTTCACAATTTAATAATAAGCATGCAACCATAGCACAATTAATATTATTATGTCTTAGTGTTCCCATATTAGCCTAAACAACCTCCCAAGAACTGGAGTCAATAGTCATGAGAATCTAAGAATAATTAAATCTAACTCTGCTAAAACTATAATATGTCTCTAAATAAAATGCTAAAGCTAAATAGGGAAGGGAAGTGGAGAAGTTGTGGACGCTGGACAGCTACCTCGAACTCCCGTGAATGCTGCTATCGAACCTGCATCAGCTACTGCTGCGAGCTAGTACTTGGATCTGTGCACAGAGGCACAGGGAGTTTTTATGAGTACGCCAACTCAGTAGTAATGAAAATAAATCACAGTCTGAGTAATATAAACACACAGTACAGATACACAATTCCACAAAACCAGTAAAACACCAAGTCACCATGTAGTATTTATCAAATAATAAATTCGAAATCAGTTTTCAGAAATCCCTTGAAAACATGTGAAATACCAGTATATATCAGTAAAATTCTCAGTAAAAACCAGTTCGAAAATGAAGTAAATTGTAGTTCGAAGACTTAGAAAAATCATAATAAATCTGCCCCTCGGGCCAAAATCATTTCTAGTAACCGTTGCCCTCAGGCATCTTCTCAATCACTCAGTATCAATCATCACACAGTATCATCATCACTCAGTATCATCATCACTCAGTATCAGCCCCGCGGGCAATCATCACTTAATATCGGTACCGGCGCTCACTGGGGGTGTGTACAGACTCCGGAGGGGCTCTTACAGCCCAAGCGCAATAATAACATAAGGCCTGAAAGCCTCCTCACCACTCTCCTGAGGCCTGAAAGCCTCCTCACCACACTCTTGAGGCCTGAAAGCCTCCTCACCACACTCCTGAGGCCTGAAAGCCTCCTCACCACTCAGTCAGACACTCTCAATTTGCCCTTAGGCCATAAACATACCGAGTTCTCGACCCAAAAAAATGTTTCATTTTTCAATAAATAGTATCAAAATACTCTGAGTGTCAAAAAGATTTATCAGGAAAAGACTGAGTGTAAAATCATAGCGTATCAGTGAGGAAAATATAGTAACACAACCCTCAAAGGGGAAACATATCGGCACTATGCCCCAAACACGGCTTACAGTCCAAATCATATCATAATAAAATAACACTAATTAAGCATAGGCTTAAAAATCGGTTTCGCAACTCAATAGTCACCTAAATACGGAAGATATTTCCAAAGTTCCAACCTTTTCATTTCAAAACCCGTGAAAGGGTATATAGCCTGGGGTTTTAAACCCTCAGGACATGATTTAAAGACATTACTTACATCAAAACTAGCCCGGAATTATTCCGCAATGCGCTTTCCTCTCGAATAAACTTCCGAAGGCTCCAAATCTACCAAGTTAAGATTTTTATCATCAACATATGCTTAAGGAATAAATTTCAATTGAAAAATATCGAATTTGGCTAACAAATCCGTATTCGGTCAAAACCCGACCTCCGTTCCCGCGTCCCGAAACTAAGAATTTTTTACAGAAAAGTGTTCTTCATCTTCTCACGATTCCGTACATATAAAGAACACCAAAATCGGAGTTCGTTTGCCCCCTCAAATCGACCCTTGAAGGTCTCATAATCTCATGCCCCAAAATCCTATTTTTCTACTAATTTTCATGAATTAAAGCTGGGATTATGGTCTAAAATTACCCATAAACGAGTTCTAATAATCAAATTACTTACCTCTGTGATACCCACTGATTTTCTCCTTCACAATTCGTCCAAAAAGCTCCCTGTCCGTACACAAATGGTGAAATAAGGGCTTAAGTCGCGGAGATTTTTTTTTAATTAACTGTCCAGGTATTTATTCTCTGCGATCATAGCCTAGACCCTGCGATTGCACTGACCAATTCTCCCAGACCTCCGGGATCGCAGCACTGTGCATGCGATCGCACAGTGCATTTGCCAGCCAACCCCACGCGCCCCAACTTCCTCTACGCGATCGCAACTCAACCCACGCGATCGCACTACCTTGGGCTCCCCCTATTCTGCGATCGCAGACTAACCTTCGCGATCGCATAGAACAAAATGTGCCTGCCCCCTATTAACTCTCCGCGATCGCATCAATTCCCTCGCGATCGCAGTGAAGGAATTTTTGCTGTGCAAAAACCAGAAAACTAGCAGTGCTTTTAAGTCCAAATAAGTCCGTTAATCACCCGAAATAAATCCCGAGCCCCTCGGGAACCCAACCAAATATACCAACATATCTGATAACATCATTCAAACTTAGTCGCACTCTCAAAACACCAAAACTAACATCAAAACACCAAAATTACATCAGATTCAAGCCTAAGAACTTTGAAATTTCTACAATTCACCAATGATGCCGAAACTATCCAAATCAACTCCGTTTGACCTGCAGTTTTGCAGACAAGTCCAAAATGAAATTACGAACATGTTCCCATTGTCGGAATTCCATTCCGACCCCGATAGCCTATTTTCCACTGCCGACCGGAATCGTCAAAAACTAACTTCCACCAATTCAAGCCTAATTCTACACCGGACCTCACAAAATTATTCTGAACACACTCCTAAGTCCCAAATCAACTAATGAAACTATCCAAGCCATAAAATTCACATTCCGTGGTCGTTTACCAATAAGTCAACCCTTAGTTGACTTTTTCCCATTTTAAGGCTATTTTTAAAGGCTAATTGACTGAACTCTCACTATAACCATTCGATTTCAAGCCTATCAGCTCTAATACATCAAATACAGTATAACCAATCTATATCAAGTCAATAACAACAAATAAAAATGCAGGTTTCACGTAATGACAGATCGGGTCGTTACATTCTCCCCCTCTTAAACAAATGTTCGTCCTCGAACAAGTCTAGAAACATACCTGGAGTCTCAAACAAGTGAGAATATTTGCTCTGCATCTCCCGCTTGGTCTCCCAAGTAGCCTCCTCTACTGGCTGACCTCTCCATTGCACCTTCACTGATGCTATCTCCTTAGATCTCAACTTTCTGACCTCACGAGCCAAAATTGCTACTGGCACCACCTCGTATGACAAATCACCCTTGAGATGAACTGTGCTGAAGTCTAACACATGAGACGGATCACCAACGTATTTTCTGAGCATCAACACATCAAACACCGGATGAACACTTGACAAGCTGGGTGGCAAGGCAAGTCTATAAGCCACCTCTCCAACCTTCTGAAGCACCACAAAAGGACCAAAAATCGCGGACTCAACTTTCCTCTCTTTACGAACCTCATAACATCCTTCATGGGTGATACTTTTAGCAGTAACTTCTCACCTTCCATAAATGACACATCCCGAACCTTCCGGTCCGCATAACTCTTCTGTCTAGACTGCGCCGTGTGAAGTCACTCCTGAATCCACTTCACCTTCTCCAACGCATCTTGAATCAAGTCTGTGCTCAATAGCTTAGTCTTACCAGGCTCGAACCAACCAACCGGAGATCTACACCTCCTACCATATAAAGCCTCATACGGGGCCATCTGAATACTGGACTGATAGTTGTTATTATATGCAAACTATGCTAATGGCAGAAACTGATCCCATGAACCACCAAAATCAATCACACAAGCCCGTAACATATCCTCCAATATCTGAATAGTCCGTTCCGACTGCCCGTCGGTCTGAGGGTGAAATACAGTGCTCAACTCTGCATCAGTACCCATACCTTTCTGGACGGCTCTCCAAAATTGAGATGTGAACTGAGTACCTCTGTCAGAAATAATAGAAACCGGAACTCCATGCAATCGGACAATCTCCTTAATCTAGATACCAGCTAACCGTTCTGAAGTATAAGTAGTGCTGACATGAATGAAATGAGCGGACTTGGTCAATCTATCCACGATGACCCAAATAGCATCAAGACCCTTCGAAGTCCGTGGAAGTCCAACTACGAAGTCCATAGTAATCCTTTCCCATTTCCACTCTGGAATATCTAACCTCTGAAGCAACCCACCTGGTATGTGGTGCTCATACTTGACCTGCTGGCAGTTGAGACACCGTGCTACATACTCAACAATATCTCTCTTCATCCGCATCCACCAATAATGATGTTTCAGATCCTGATACATCTTCGCGGCACCGGGATGTATAGAATACCGCGAACTGTGAGCCTCTGCTAATATCAACTCTCAAATACCATCCACGTTGGGCATGCAAATACTGCCCTGTATCCTCATAACTCCATCATCACCCATAGTCACATCTCTGGCATCACCCCGACGAACTCTATCCTGAAGAACTAATATGTGCCGGTCATCATACTGTCTTGTCTTAATCTGATCAAATAGAGAAGACCGAGAAGCCATGCTAGCTACCACCCGTGGAGGATCTGACAAATTCAATATCACTAACTGACCCGCTAAAGCCTGAACATCAAGGGATAAAGGTCGCTCTGCTGCTTAAAGATAAGCTAGACTTCCCAAACTTTCGGCTCTACGACTCAAGGCATCAGCCACCACGTTGGCCTTCCCCGGATGATACAAAATGGTCAAGTCATAGTCCTTGAGAAGCTCCAACCATCTCCTCTGCCGCAAATTCAAATCTTTCTGCCTTAGCAGATACTGCAAGCTACGATGATCGGTGTAAATCTCACACTGTACTCCATACAAATAATGCCGCCAAATCTTTAAGGCATGAACAATGGCAGCTAACTCAAGATCGTGCACTGGATAATTCTTCTCGTGCACCTTCAACTGCCTCGACGCTTAGGCAATCACCCTACCGTCCTGCATCAACACCGCTCCCAAGCCAACTCTAGAAGCATCACAATAAACCTTATAAGAACCCGAACCAGTAGGAAACACTAATACCGGAGTTGTGGTCAATGCTGACTTGAGCTTCTAAAAGCTCTCCTCACATTCATCGGACCATCTGAATAGAACACCCTTCTGTGTCAATTTGGTCAGAGGTGAAGCAATAGAAGAAAATCCTTCCACAAAGAGACGGTAGTAACCCACCAGACCAAGGAAACTCTGAATCTCTGTAGCTGAAGACGGTCTAGGCCAACTCTGCACCGCCTCAATCTTCTTCAGATCAACCTGAATACCCTCACTAGACACCACGTGCCCCAAGAAAGCTACTGAACCAAGCCAAAACTCACACTTAGAGAATTTTGCATAAAGCTTCTCCTCCCTCAATCTCTGCAACACGATTCTCAAATGCTGAGCATGCTCTTCCTGGCTACGAGAATAAACCAGGATGTCATCAATGAACACAATAACGAATGTATCAAGATAGGGCTGAAACACACTGTTCATCAATTTCATGAACGCTGTTGGGGCGTTGGTCAGCCCAAATGACATAACCAGAAACTCATAATGATCGTATCTGGTCCAGAAAGCCGTCTTCAGAATATCAGAATCCCGGATTTTCAACTGATGATACCCCGAACTCAAGTCAATCTTGGAGAATACCTTAGCTCCCTGAAGATGATCAAATAAGTCATCAATGCGAGGTAACAGATAACGATTCTTCACTGTAACCTTATTCAACCGTCTATAGTCAATACACATGCGCACCAAACCATCCTTCTTTTTCACAAACAACACCGACACACCCCAAGGCGATACACCAGGCCGAATGAACCCCTTATCTAAGAGTTCTTGAAGCTTCTCATTTAATTCTTTCAACTCTGGTGGTGCCATACGGTAAGGTGGAATAGAGAATGGATGAGTATTTGGCACCAGGTCAATACCAAAATCAATATCCCTGTCAGGTGGCATGCCGGGCAGGTCTACAGGAAATACATCCGGAAAATCATGGACTACGGGAACAGAATCAACAGATGGAGTCTCACTACTAACATACCTCACAAACGCAAGATAAGATTCACACCCTTTCTCAACCATACGCTGAGCCTTTAAATAAGAAATCACTCTGCTAGGCACATGCTCTATAGACCCCCTCCACTCAACTATCAGAACTCGGGGTATAGCTAAGGTAACGGTCTTAGCGTGACAATCAAGAATCGCATGACATGGGGATAACCAATCCATGCCCAGAATTACATCAAAATCTACCATACTCATTAACATCAACTCCACTCGGGTCTCCAGACCCCCAATAAATATAAGACACGATCGATACACACGGTCCACAACAATAGTATCACCCACCGGAGTCGAAACATGAACAGAAGTAATTAGAGACTCACGGGGCATATTCAGAAAATGAGCAAAATAGGATGAGACATAAGAGTACGTGGAACCAGGGTCAAATAAAGCCAAAGCATCACTGTGACAAACTGAAATACTACCTGTAATCACCGCATCTGATGCCATAGCATCAGGAAGCCGGAAGTGCATAAATACGTGGCTGACCTCCACCTGCTCGACCTCCCCCTCTAGAACAGCCTCTAGCTGCTTGACCACCAACCCTAGCGGCCTGGGTAGGTGGTGAAGTGACTGGGGCTGAAACTGAGGGCTGAACCCTCTACTGAGATGAACTACTAGGACGACAGGGATACTGCCTCCACTCATGTCCGAACTCTCCACACTCATAACAACTACCTGAAGCCGGAGATGAAAACTGACGAGAACCTCTGTCACCCTGATAACCACCAGACGGAACATGTATAGAAGAGCCCTGATAAGATGATGCTCGGGCGGAGCTCTGAGCTGGAAGGGAACTAAAAGATGAACGTCCCTGATGAGCATTATGAGGACCCTGCCTCAACGATACACCACTATACGCTGGGCGAACTGAATATGGAGGTCTAAATGAACGACCTCTGTTGGGCAAAAATTGCCCTCTGGAAGGGGCACCATTGAAATTTCTTGATCCCCGAGGCCTCTTGACCTCTCTTTCCTCACGATCCTATCTACGAACCGACTCAATATCTCGAGCAATATCAACAACCTACTCAAATGTGACTCCAGACACCCTCTCTCTGGTCATCAAAATCCGAAGCTGATACGAGAGACCATCTACAAACCTCCTAATCCTCTCCCTGTCAGTAGGGACAATCTCATAAGCATGTCTGGCTAACTCAAAAAACCTCATCTCGTACTGGGTGACTGATAATTCTCCCTGGCGCAGCTGCTCAAACTGCCTACGTTTCTCCTCTCTGTGGGACTGAGGAACATATTTCTCCAAAAATATCGTGGAGAACTGCTGCCAGGTAAGAGGTGCTGAACCAACTGGCCTACGCCTTTCAAATGACTCCCACCAAGTAAAAGCAGCACCCTCAAACTAAAATGTAACAAACGAGAACCCACCGGTCTCAAAAATACCCGCAATACGTAGTATCCTCTTGGATTTATCAAGAAAACCTTGGGCATCCTCACACTCTGTACCGCTGAAAGTCAGAGGCTTAAGTCTACTGAACCTCTCCAACCTACGCTGCTCATTCTCAGGCATAACAGCAACCACAAAATCCTGAGCTGGAGCAACCGGTTGAACTGGGGCTTCTCCTGGTGGCTGAATACCCCCTACAACCTGCTCAAGTGTCCGGGCAGCTGGAGTCTGATTGCCTCCCCTAGCCTGAGCTGCAGTGGCAGTAGTGGACATAGCAAATGCCTGAGCTAAACTAGAACACACTGTCAATATCTGAGCCAGGGTCTCTTAAAGACACAGAATAACAATAGGCATTACCGGTGCCTGAGCCTGTCCCACTGGAGCACCATCGGCGGGAACCTGATCCTGAACAATAGGGGGATCCTGTGGTACCACCCCGGCTGCTTCTTGAGCTGGTCCCCTACCTCTACCACAGCCTCGACCTCTTGTGGGTCTGGCTGGTGTCTGGTCACCCTGATCGATATTGCGTGTCCTCACCATATGTGAGAGAATGAAACAACGTAAGTTTATATTTCAAGAATCAATAGATTGGCACGAAAAAGTTCAAGAAAATAGAGATGTTTCCTAAAGGTTCTGCAGCCTCTCGAAGATAAGTACAGACGTCTCCATACCGATTCGCAAGACTCTACTAAACCTGCTCATGACCGTTGAGTCCTATGTTACCTAGTGCTCTGATACCATCTTGTCACGACCCCAAATCCTAACAGGCTGTGATGGCGCCTATCGTGGAACTAGGCTAGCCAATCATCATATTACTACGCTTTTGTTCAATTATAATAGTTCACAATTTAATAATAAGAATGCAACCATAGCACAATTAATATAATTATGTCTTAGCGTTCCCATATTAGCCTAAACAACCTCCCAAGAACTGGAGTCAATAGTCATGAGCATCTAAGAATAATTAAATCTAACTCTGCTAAAACTATAATATGTCTCTGAATCAAATGCTAAAGCCAAATAGGGAAGGGAAGTGGAGAAGCTGTGGACGCGGGACAGCTACCTCGAACTCCCGTGAATGCTGTTAACGAACCTGCATCAGCTACTGCTGCGAGCTAGTACCTGCATCTGTGCACAGAGGTTATGAGTATGCCAACTCAGTAGTAATGAAAATAAATCACAGTCTGATTAATATAAACACACAGTACAGATACACAATTCCACAAAACCAGTAAAACACCAAGTCACCATGTAGTATTTATCAAATAATAAATTCGAAATCATTTTTCACAAATCCCTTGAAAATATGTGAAATACCAGTATATCTATGTAAAATTCTCAGTAAAAACCAGTTCGAAAATGAAGTAAATTGTAGTTCGAAGACTTAGAAAAATCATAATAAATCTGCCCCTCGGGCCAAAATCATTTCTATTAACCGTTTCCCTCAGGCATCTTCTCAATCACTCAGTATCATCATCACTCAGTATCAACCCCGCGGGCAATCATCACTCAATATCGGTACCGGCGCTCACTGGGGGTGTGTACAGACTCCGGAGGGGCTCCTACAGCCCAAGCAATAATAACATAAGGCCTGAAAGCCTCCTCACCACACTCTTGAGGCCTGAAAGCCTCCTCACCACACTTCTGAGGCCTAAAAGCCTCCTCACCACACTCCTGAGGCCTGAAAGCCTTCTCACCACTCAGTTAGACACTCTCAATTTTCCCTTAGGCCATAAACATACCGGGTTCTCGACCCAAAACAGTGTTTCATTTTTCAATAAATAGTATCAAAATACTCTGAGTGTCAAAATAATTTATCAGGAAAAGACTGAGTGTAAAATCATAGCGTATTAGTGAGGAAAATATAGTAACACAACCATCAAAGCGGAAACAGATCGGGACTATGCCCCAAACACGACTTACAACCCAAATCATATCATAATAAAATAATACTAATTAAGCATAGGCTTAAAAATCGATTTTGCAACTCAATAGTCGCCTAAATACGGAAGATATTTCCAAAGTTCCAACCTTTTCATTTCAAAACCCGTGAAAGGGTGCATAGTCCGGGGTTTCAAACCCTCAGGACAGGATTTAAAGACATTACTTACCTCAAAACTAGCCCGGAATTATTCCGCAATGCGCATGCCTCTTGAATAACCTTCTGAAGGCTCCAAATCTACCAAGTTAAGATTTTTATCATCAACATATGCTCAAGGAATAAATTCCAATTGAAATATATCGAATTTGGCTCAAAAATCCGAATTCGGTCAAAACCCGACCCCTGGGCCCGCATTCCGAAACTCAGAAATTTTTAAAGAAAAGTGCTCTTCATATTCTCACGATTCCGTACATATAAAGAACACCAAAATCGGAGTTTGTTTGACCCGTCAAATCGACCCTTGAAGGTCTCATAATCTCATGCCCCAAAATCCTATTTTTCTACCATTTTTCATGAATTAAAAGCTGGGATTATGGTCTAAAATCACCCATATACGAGTTTTAATTAGCAAATTACTTACCTCTGTGATTACCACTATCGGAGTTCCATTCCGACCCCGATAGCCTATTTTCCACTGCCGACCGGAATCGTCAAAAACTAACTTCAACCAATTCAAGCCTAATTCTACACCGGACCTCACAAAATTATTCTGAAAACACTCCTAAGTCCCAAATCAACTAACGAAACTATCCGAGTCATAAAATTTGCATTCCGAGGTCGTTTACCAATAAGTCAACCCTTAGTTGATGTTTTCCCATTTTAAGGCTATTTTTAAAGGCTAATTGACTGAACTGTAACTACAACCATTCGATTTCAAGCCTATCAGCTCTAATACATCAAATACAGTATAACCAATCTATATCAAGTCAATAACAACAAATAAAAATGCAGGTTTCACGTAACGACATACCGAGTCGTTACAAGAAACATATAAGAAATGCCAAGAACTGAACTATGAATAGAAACATATTGGTTTGGATGACTGAAGATTAAATCAAGACATACCAGTGTGATGGAGAAAGCAGTAATGCAAGCAAGGACAAGAGATGCACAGTGAAAGCTCTTTGTTGTGAAAGAGTGTGCACAAAATCAGTTTTGTGTGTCTATGTCTGTGTGTTTAAGAGAGTTTTTGAACAATCTCTTGTTCATGTCCTGCTAAGAAGAGAGCAGATGTATTTATAGTTTAAAATATGCAGAATAAATAGGTAAGAAGTGCTAATTAAACATAGTTATGGAAATAATGTCAATCAGAATCAATCAATGTCCGGACTCCCTTTAATTAGGGAGACAGGATTCAAACGGATACAAGTTGTAATAAAAAAGGAAAAGGATCAATCCAAGACTCACTTTATGTGGCATGTAATAATGCTCAATACATAATACTCCAAATAAAGAAAGTAGTTGTCAAATAGTTGAAAGCATATTTAGGCATATAAATATGGTAAAATTCAATTTTAGTTCTGAAAATCAGTCGAATCACGGATGAGACTGAAAATCACAAGGGATCAGTACTAACTAAGGAAAGCATCTCACATGTAAAGAAGTAATTCAAAATCAGTAAAGTTCCAAGGAAAACACATACGAGTTACAGCTTTGAGAAAAGATATCACTGCTCTGAGGGAAATCAATAGAATCAATAGAGAATACTATGTAAGGATCGATACAACAAGTAATCAAGTATGTTAAGCATTCTATAGCACAAAATCAGCGAACCCCTATGCAAGTAGTAGAGAACAGTAGAATATATTCAAGGGGTCTCATTTATATAACATAAAATAAATTACAGTTTCTAAATCAATTAGGAAATCTATGAGAAAAGATGAAGTTATTTTTAGAAATCATTTGAATGAAGAAGATAACCTTTTTCAAATAATATACAACATCTAATAATCTATTTCCTTTAATATAGGATTTATTAAATTAAAACTTAATAGAAATTCCTTTTTAAGTAAGATTAAATCTCAAACGGGTTAAGGAAATTTAATTGAGAAACTAATTGAAATAAATATAACAATTATTGAAATTAGAATTATTAAAATGTATATATATATATATATATATATATATATATGTCATACAAAGTAGCGTAACACTAATTCCTTTATTTTACATCACTATATTACTAACAACTTAGTAGGACAGAAGGAAATGATTCAACGTATGTGATGACCCAAGAGGTCATTTTATAAACTCCGTCCCATGCTTACTTGTAAAAAAGGGTTAATTCTAAATATCTCGATTTGCGTGCGCGGTTCGGGCATGAAAAAGGAAAACTTTTATGTTAAAATATGAGATATAGTGAATCCTAGAGTTAAAACTTGATTATGATTGACTTTGGTAAATATTTTGATAAAACGAGCCCGGATCTGTGTTTCGACAATCTCGGGAGGTCCGCAGTAAAATATGGGACTTGAGCGTATGCCCGGAAATGAATTCTGAGGTCCAAGCCTTAAAACACAATTTTTGAGAAAATTGTTATGCTAGTTGATTCAAGAAATAAAAAAATGAAAAATTATGTGAAATATACGATATCGGACCCGTATTATGGTTCTGGAGCCCGAAACAAGTTTGTTATGTTATGTAAGTCCTATTTGTGAAGTTTCATGAGAATCGAAGTTGATTTGATGCAATTCGGAAATCCGGTTGTAAAGTTAGAAATTTGAGTGTTCTTGAGAAAATCTTGAATTTTGAGGCCAAATCTGTAGATTTTGATGTTAATTTGATGATTTGATTTTGCAAAAACGTCTGTAAGATGTTTTTAGATATGTGTGGATGTTTGGTTTGTAGTCACGGGGGCTCAGGTGAGTTCCGGGTAGGCTACGGAGTGTCTAGACTTAGAAAAATTCCCAGCAGCTGAAACATTTGATGTACAGGTCTCTGATCTCACAAATGCGAGGTCAGGGATTCACAAATGCAAAGCCAATGTTAAGCCTTTGATCTCAAAAATGCGAAGGACCTTGTTCGCAAATGCGAGGTCTTGTTCGTATTTGCGATATGTTCCCGGAAAGCCCAGGGTTCGAAAATGCGAACCCCAGCTCGCAAATACGAGACCCGCAGCCTGTTATATCAGCTTTTTGACAGGATTTTACCTTTTTTCCAATTTTCTAAAACCCGAAACCTCCATAGGCGATTTTTCCAAGATACAAACTCCTTCAAATCATTGGTAAGTGACCTCTAACTAATTTCTTTCAATTCCCAACAACTTTTAACAATGATTTCAACCAAAAATCTAGAGTTTCCATGGTAAAATTTGGGTTTTGGGTAGAACTTAGGAATTTCAATTTTTGGAGAATTGGACCTCGAATAGAGGTTGGATTCCAATACCAATTGTATATTCGTGCTCGGTGGAAATTGGGTAAACGGAGTTTGGTCCGAACCTCGAGTTTAGACCAAGTGGGTCCGGGGTGAATTTTCGAAATTTCATATGAAACCTTAGTAAAACCATTATTTTTCCATAAAGATGATTACTTTAGGCTACGATTGATAACATTGAGTGAATTGTAATTAGATTCGAGCGGATTAGAGACAATTTCTAAAGGGAAGGCAGTGCTAGAGCAGTGAATTGCTTGCGAGACTGAGGTAAGTTTTTGGTCTAACTTTGGCTTGAGGGAATAGGAGTCCCCACTTGTTTTCTATGTCAAAATCCATGGGTGTGGTGTATAGGTGAGGTGACGAGTATCTATGCACCACCCAATTTTCCTGTTAAGCATGATCTCTTCCCCGTTCCCAACTTAATTAGGTGCTGTCAGGATGACGCCAAGAAGACAACTCACCATGGAGTGACACCGCGATCAGTATCTATTAGCAGGCGGACGACCAGACGGACCAGCCTCAAGA